>JASANS010002274.1:0-44213 GCA_030849605.1 Wallacemonas sp. 195SL | reverse complement strand
GGAGAGCGAAAGGCATTCTTTAATCTCCACGCCTATTATCTCTACTCAATATCACTTGCTTTAGATCGCATCGCTGCGCAAACTACGTAGACGAATCGTACGTGTCAACTGTCCCTCTCTGTTTCTATTTCTTTCTTCCCAATAACGATCAAACCGTACTTCTGTGATTGTGATTGAAGAAGAAGCGAACAGTAAAAAAAAAAAAAAAACATCGATGCACTACCGTGGTCGCGGGAGAGGTCGTGGCCGTGGTGCCGCCAGTCATACGGATGTGTATTCTGCCATGCACGCAGGACGCCACAGTTCTGCGCATCGCGCGCGATCAGAAGCGAGCAGCGACGACATGCCTTCACCAGATGGCGCTCGAGGACCGGCCGGCTCACGCCGAGAGCTTCAGAGCCTGCTCGAATCTCTGGATGGTGCCAACTATGGTGCCTTGAAGCGGCTCACGGGGCAACGTTTTGCGCTTGAGGAGGGCCCGACCGTTTTTGGTGCTGTGGTGTCCTTCCTGCACATTCAAGCTGACCCCTACGCTCCAGGCAGTCAGCTGTGCGTCACGACAAGCCTTCCCGTTACCCGCGCTGACCTCGTCCGCGCTACGCACACATCTGTGCCCGGCATTGGACTTGCCGACGAACTGGCAAGACAGACGGTGCGCGTCGCTGTGGAAGACTTTGTGTTGCGCTACTTTGCGCAAAGCGTCAAAAGTGGGAACGATGGCCAAGCTGTGGAGATCGCGCACGCCTCACAGCACGTCCTGCAGCGCGATGCGGTGGCTCTGCAGTTGCCGCCAAAGAGCGCCGGCGAGGGCGTCCACGTGGAGGTCAGTCTCTACTTCCGCGCGAAGCTGCCAGGGCATGGGCGTCGCATCGACGGGCGTGGTGTGGCCCGCATTGTGCTCAGCGCGATTGCCTCCGCCGCCGCGCGCCTCTCGCAACTCTCCGTGCCCGATCTTCTCTCGCACACGGTGAGTGTCCTTGACCAGGTGTGGCTCAGGTTACAGCTGGCTCCATGTGGGTTGACTGCCTTTGTGCGCGACGGGGCTATTCTCCCTCGCGTCGATGGCATCACCGACACGCCTATGCCAGCGGGAGAGGCCGTCTGCTTTCAATCCCCGTCCTCTCTGCAGCGCACATTCACGCTTCCATACTCGAACGAGGCCGTGACTGGTATGGGGCTACCAACAGGACTCACACTGATCGCGGGTGGTGGCTACCACGGCAAGTCCACGCTGCTGAAGGCCCTCGAGCTCGGGGTGTACAACCACATTCCCGGTGATGGCCGCGAGTTCGTCGTGACGGACCCCACCGCCACCAAGATTCGAGCCGAGGACCGCCGCTACGTGGATGGCGTCGATATCTCGCCCTTCATCAACCACCTCCCAACATGCACAAACACTACGTCTTTTTGCACGCGCAGTGCGAGTGGCAGTACGAGCCAGGCCGCCGCCGTCATGGAAGCGCTTGAGCTCGGCTGCAGCGCACTTTTGCTGGACGAGGACACGTGCGCCACGAACTTTATGTTTCGCGATGCACTCATGGCCGCGCTCGTTCCTGACGCCGACGAGCCCATCACACCCTTTGCCACGCACGTGCGTGAGCTTGTAGATGTCCACGGCTGCTCCGTCGTCATGGTGGTTGGCGGGTCGGGGCAGTACTTTGCCATGGCTGACCACGTATTGGTGATGCAGGCCTACCGCGTGCTGGACAAGACGACGGAGGCCAAGGCCATTGCGTCAACACAGATCGTGACGGACCTTGGCCGTGCCTCCACCTCTCTCGCCACCCCCCACACGACCTCTGTGTTCTCATTCCCTGGCAAGCGCGAGTTCCATGTCGCCGCCTCCTTTGCCGAGATCGCGCGCGACCAGCGTGATCACAGCTGTGCCAAGATGAGCGCGAGTGGGCCGCACCGTTTGCGTCTCGGACCTGACACTTTCGTTGATCTCTCCTTGGTCGAGCAGCTAGTCGAAGAGGGCCAAGCCAACGCGCTGGCACAGAGCATTGCATACCTCTACGACCTTCAGCGGCAAGACGCGGTGCGTGACTGGCTTTGCTACCGAGCCCCGCCCACCGCTGCCGGGCAACGCCCGCTCTCCGTGTTCGCACGACACGTCTACGCGTGTCATGGCGCTGTGACTGGTGCAGGTTTGCATATGAAGACGCCATCGTGCTACGTCGCGCGTGGATTCTCTGCTGCGCCACGCGTGTTCGAGCTGGGCGCGGCACTCAATCGGATGCGAGGCTTGCGCACAGGACCACTCTGAGGCGAAGAAGAGGAGGAAGCACAAGGCGAGAGAGAGAGCACGAGTCGGACACACACACCCGCTTGTATCCCCCGCTCCGTTCTGATTGTATTGTTCTTTACTTTATTGTTCATCACCTCGCCCCGGTGTTTCTCACCCGTGACAGCCATCGCCACAGCTCACAAATAAATGAATAAGTGTTTTTTTTTTTGCTGCACGCTCGTGCTGCTGTCTTCACACTAACAGCGTACATATCATCCCTGCATCCCCCAGCTCCTGTAGTTATTGTGGCCACCGGCCGCAGACGGCCAATCGCATACACACGCACTGAGAGACAGAGAGAACTCAGTTATTTACCTTTTCTCCTTCACTATAACCCCTTGCCTTTCTCTCTTTTTCTTTTATATGCTTCACTAACCAAGAAGTCAAAACAAGGGTCAAACACAATAAAAAGTGTTCAGCGCAATAGACAAACACTTACCGTAGGAGAGAAATTGTGTGCTCATTTAGACGAGGACAAATCTCTTAACTCAAGCGCCAACACGATCGTAAAGACTCTTCATCTTAGCCCCCCCTTTTTTTTTTACAATCTTGGTTCAGTCCGATCCAAAACATAGACGCGCATCCATCACATAAACTCATTTATAGACACGCACGTCGTGGTGCGTATATCTGCGCAGCTAGAGCACCATATCATTTTTATCGGTGTCTGCTGATCTTTTCTCTCTCTCTCTCTCTCTCTCGTTTTTTTTTTTGCTGATTGAGAACCTGTCAACATGCTTCGTCTCTCAACACTTGTGAAGCAGCACACGCCCGGATTTGCCAATGCGGCCGCTGAAGCTGTCACCGATGGCTTCGTGCAGCGCGCTGCTTACCTGAAGCGTAGGTTCCGCGGCAAGGGCCAGTACGCGTTTGCACGTGCAGAGGCACAGCGGTTTCTCGACGCAGAAGTTCCCAAGACAGAGCTCAGCAACTGGATCGAGACAGACAACCACGCGGTCGCTCTCGCACAAGTGATGGGGTTCTTCGAGGTCGAAGTGCAAGACACGTCGCTGGCCTCCTTGCTTCTGAACAAGCTCGTGCGCACGGCGGAGGCTGGTGGTCCCACCACGTCGGCGCAGACCCGGCTGGAGGCGATACTGTCCTTGATGGCGATGCGCCCAGAGGAGAACTACGAGCGCGCCTGCGACACGGTGAACGATGTACTCCGGCACTTGGAGGCTACGCCCGCCTCCAGCACACAGCGGTGGCGTGTGCTGGATCACTGTGCAAAGGTGCTGCAGCGGTGCGGACGGCGGGTCACGACTGACACCAACACACGTCTCGCGCAGGCCGTCGCGAGCCAGATCCAACGCACCCCACTGGCTGAACTCAGCTCCGAGCAGAACTCACTCTTGCGCATCTACGCGTGGATGTCGCGCGCGGACATACCCGAAGCGGATGCGGTGCTCAAGATTCTCAGAGCAAACGTGGATCGCATGCAAGCCTTTGAGTTTGCGACGATGATGGCCTCCGTCTGGCGCCATCACCAGTTTCAGCCGCTACCTGTCGAAACCATGCAGGCCCTCGCCCGCGACGGCTTGCAGTACTGTCACATGGCGAGTGGCCGCGACATCGGGATCATCCTCGGCACGGTGGCGCGGCTACTCGCCTCCGCCCAGCAGCCACACACGGCGACGGTCAGTGAGAAGGCCGTGCCCGCCCCCGCACCTCAGGCCGTCGGCCACCTCGCGGATCGCTTCACCGCTCTGCTCGAGGACTACCAGCCACGTGTACTCGACTTGATGGACCCAGCCAGCTCGCTGTACTGGAAGAAGAGCGAGGACATTGTCGCCATCGCCTACGCGTACGAGCTCGGCGGCCGCGCGCGTCACCGTGCGGTGTTTCTCGCATTTCAACGCTACGTGCAAAAGGAGGTGGCCGCACTGGAGCCGGCCCAGCTGGCGCTGACGATCGGCATTCTCCATCGCTCGCTGCTGCTGTCGGCGGACTTGCTGGCGCCTCTTTCCGATCGTGTGGAGACGGTGATGGGTGAACTGCGACTGCCCGAGCTCAGCCACGTCTGCGCCGCCCTCGCCTCCACACGGCCGAGCTGGATGCGCGAGGCCGAAGCCGTCGCGCAGCGTCTCATTCAGCAGGCCGAGGGCCCCGTGAGCGCGGCGACGTACCTTCAGCTCACGCTCGCCTTTCCACACGTGCCTGCCTTTGCGCACGGCGTGGACTCCTCGCAGTTGTCGGTGCGGCAGCTCATGGACAGTCTCCTCTCCGTGCTGCAGACCCCTTTTGAGGGTCCCCTCACAACCGCGTTGGTCGGCCGCCTCGCGGCCAGCCCTGCCGAGCGCTTCACCCCTGATGATATTCATCTCCTCCGCACCTGCCAGCGTAGCGCCTTGGTGGAGGCTGCGGGGGCCTACTTGCATCAGCGATTCGGTGAGCCCCAGTGGACCACCGACACGCTCTTCTGCGCGCCACTTGCTGGCCCAAATGAGCCGCTCGCCCGGGATGTGCAGAAGGCCATGCAGGCCGCTGCCTCTGCCTCCGTCTCGCCTGAGCTCTTCGTCTCCTTGGCGGAGCTTCTCTTGGGCCTCTTCGGTGCCGGCGACGCGGAGGTGACGCGGTTTATTCTCAAGGGTGGAAACGATCTGCTGTCTGGGCGTGGTGTGCTGGTGCGCACCATGGCCCGGTACTTGAGCGTCGTCCGGCGCTACCCCGGTGTCTACCCCTCCACCGAGTGGCTGCAGGCGCTGACGCACAAGATCATCACTCTGCATCGCCCTGTCCTGCGCGATGATGAACTGGAGAATCTGCTCATTTCTCTGCACGCCATCTACCGCAACTGCCAACAAACCGCCGCGCTGCAGGTCCTCCTCTCCGAGCTGGCAGAGGTGTACTACGACGGCAGCTGTGGTGACAAGAAGGTTCTCCGGTGTCCCTGCATGGTGAAGCCGGCGGGGGATGCCGCGGTGGTGCCTGGGGTGAACGCGGCCCGCGTGACGGTGCTGCTCGCTCACCTGCAGCAGGGCATGTCCCTGCCTCTGCTCACAGCAGCCACGCCAGCCGTGTGTGCCGTGCGCCAGCAGGCCGACAAGTATCCACCCGATGTGCGTCAGGCCGTGCTAAGCATGCCCCTGAAGGCGCCTATGGACACGACAAGCGCGACAGGGCAGTCCCTCGGCCGCTTCACACTCAAGCGCCACGTCGCCCCCAGCGCTCATCACGAGTCTCTCGACGAGGTACAGGACTTTACAGAGGCAGAGGCCCGTGCTGCACCTGGTGTAACTGCACAAGGTGCAGCACCGCACGGTGAACGACGTCGGCAAGAGATCGGCGACACGCTGCTGGAAGGCGATCCGTTCGAGATGGATGCCACCGCAGCTCCTCCCCCCGTGCAGCCCGCCCCAACAGCCGTTGCATCTGCTGCGAGCCACACCGTAGAAAGTACTGAGCCGACCAGGGCAGAGCCAGCGCGGCGAGAGGAGGCGCCGATCACTATGGACAACACGCCCGAGCCACACACGGAGAGCCACGCATCTCCCACTGACAGCACCCCGTCCCAGGACGCGGGCAGCTCCTACTACGCAAAGTTCTTTCACAAGACCGTCGGGCAGATCCTGAGTGGTCATCGCCGGGCTGATGCCGAGAGAGGTGAGGCTGGCGATGCCCCCACGCACGCCGCACCTACATCAGCGAGCCGCGCACCGCCTGGCCGCCCGCACCGCACTGCCTTGAGGCCCCTTGCGGCTTCGACGAGCTCGGCCCCGCAGGAGATCGACGCGACGCCGCAGGAGGTTGGCTCCACGCCCTTCGCAGTGCCTGACACGGCACCAACACCCGCACCCGTACCCGCCACGCCGTCAGCGCCAGCAGCACAATCACCTCAGCCCGCCCAACCTGTGGAGAGCGAGAGCAACAGTGGAGCGTCCGTGTTCGAGAAGTTGTTTGGTGGACTTACAAAGGAGCCTGAGCAGCCTGTCGCTGTCCCTGACGCGCCATCGCAGAGTCACAGCGCACCGCAGCCCTTCGCGTCTCCATCCACCGTGGTGGAGGAGGGGGAGACGCCACAGAACCGTGCCGCCGTGGCCTTTGCGCAGCTCTTCTCTGCTGATGCGCAATCACCACCGACACCGCCTTCCGCGGCACCGCCTGTCGTGGCACCTGCCCCGACGCCTGCTGCGGCGCCGAGCCCTTTTACGATGCGCGCGCAGCCTCGCGCAGGCGGCCACTTCTTCGTTGACCCCGCCAACCCATCTCCTCAAGGTCCCGGCGGTCGCGCGAACAGCCTCCCTCCGATGCGTCCCCGGCCCGTCATGTCCCGTAGACCGCCTGTCGTAGCAGGCGCGGACCCCGCCGCTGCGACCGGCACTGCGGACGTCTCGCTTGATGCCGCGACCGGTCAGGGCGGGGTCGTGACCTTCATGAACCAAGCCGGCCTCTCCAAGGTGACAGGCTACAACATGGCCACCCCTCCGGCCGCACCGGTCAGCAACAGCATCCCTAACAACGCCGCCGCCGCGGCTGTAGATGTGTCTTACAGGCAGCAGCAGAACTCCGCCCACGGTGGGCGTCTGGCGTGGCAAGAGACGGCGCGACAGCTCGCACGCGTGACGCGACGCCCACACAAGGCCAAGGCAGGTCGCGGACGGACCCAAACGAGTCTGTCGGAGTGGCTCAGCACGCCAGATGCCACGCTGCAAGACGCCGAGGCCGCCGCCGCCGCCGTGGCAAGCACGGATATCACCGCGCCCGCTGCGGCTGCCAAACGAGGACGCAAGGGCAAGGCCACCGCGGCGAGCACTGCGTCGGCAAGCGCTGTCGCTGCAGCAGACACACACGGTGCCGCTGCCAGCAAAGGTCGCGGTCGCAAGGGCAAGGCCTCGTCTGCGAGTGCCGCCAAGAAGCCGAGCCCGACGGCCGTAAAGAAGCCACGCGGAGGCGGCAGCACCGCTGCGAGCAAGAAGGGGCGCGCGGCGACCAAATCCGCCAAGGCTGCAAAGCCAGCGACAGCAGGGAAGAGCGGTGCCAAGACTGCGGCCCGGACTGCCACCAAGAAGACTCCAGCAGCCGCTGCACCCAAGAAGAAGAAGGCGACCCCAGCAGCTGCCAAGAAACCCGCGGCCGCGCGCAAGACCGTGAAGAAGGCAGCGGCCGCCGCAGCGAACAGCAAGGCCAAAGCGAACGCCAAACCGAAGCCAAAGGCCAAGGCCAAGGCCAAGGCGAAGGGAAAGAAGAAGTAGTGATGGAAAGTGTCCCTCCACGTTCGTTCATTCCGCGCCTCATTGTCACAGCGCGTTTTGTGTTGTCTAGTCAAGAGTCCCTTTTTTGTTTGTTTGTTTCCTTAGCATAGATCACGCTCCGTACGCATCACAATTTGTAGCCTCCACACACACAGTATATATACGAATACACATTCTCATCACTGTGTATTTTTTTTTTTTGGTGCTGTTGCTTTGGCGTTTCTCGTACTTGTTCACTGTTTAGAACACAAGGCCATGACAACTTCTGCGATGTGTTTTTTTTTTCGTTGTTTCCCTCAAGACTTAGTGTTGTGATGGTCGAAAAAGAAAAACGCCAAAAGCCTTCACACACACACACAGGGCGAAGCCAAGATTACGCAACCCAGACTGAGCGCATGCATTCAAAACCATCGAAAGTGCTTGCTAGAAAGAGCTGTCTTTTCTGTATCTTTAGTCTTCGTTTTGTCTCTCTCTCTCTCTTCCGATGTGTCGCTAGAAGCCCGTAGGAAGGGCACGTTTTTTTTTTTTTGTTGTTGTTGTTCATTGATATATCGATAGAGATAGACCTCCCACCACAAAAGAAAAAAGTTTCAAGAGATAATCAAACGCATTTTCAACCCACACTTCAACGGGTGAACGCCATCTTAACTGAAAGATCAACAGTTGGGCGTTTCTCTGTTCATGACTGGCTGCAAGGTGTGTTCTGCAGTCAGCTGCCTAGCTTCACCACGTCTCACGGCAGGTTTCCTTGGTGGCATCCAACGCACTCTAAAAATGTTCGCTTCACACAAACCAAGAACTGCACGCTTTCATCGTTGCTGTTGATTTGTTTTTGACTTACCTCTTGGCGTGAGTGGTCGTGAAATGCCCTTCGCATTACCGCTGACAACGGGGGAGCAACCGATGTTTTCGACGTGTGCTGTGACTGTCGATCCTACCGCTCTTTCTCGCTCCTCTCTATTCTCTTCTCTCCGCTTGCTTCCTTGCCCTTCGCATTGATCGGTGCCTTGTACATCACGTACATCACATCATGGAAAGGAAGTTGCGCACAGCCTGCTGCTGTTATTCTTCTTTTTTTTTTCTTTGTTGCTGAGCTCTTGCTCCCCTCTTATTTCTCACTGCACCTCCCCTGCTACATATCCTGTCACCTTTCGGCGCAATGTCTGGTCGCCGTGGTGAATATAGCAAGGAGCTCTCGAGTGGTAGTCGGCGCTCTCGTCATAGTCCGGCGCCGGCCAGCGGTGCTGCTTCTTCCGAAAGTGCCCCGCCGCCGCCGCCGGAACACTTCGATGACGCGAATCTCTACAGAGGTGCCGAAGATGCGGCAGAGAACTTCAAAGTTGTGGTGCGCGTGCGTCCGCCACTGCCACGCGAGTTGAATGGCTTTCACCCGTTTGTCGATGTCGTGCAGGTCTCGCCGCAGTACCCGCGCTCCATTACACTGTGCGATGCCCTCGAGACCGAAGACGGTCGCGGTGCGGTGTATTCACGACAGACATTCACCTTTGACTACGTCTACGACGCCGGTGCGCATCAGCAGGAAGTCTACGAGATTAGTGCCAAGCCTGCTGTGCTGTCGGTGCTAGAGGGCTACAACGCGACGTTGATGGCGTACGGTCAGACAGGCACAGGTAAGACCTACACCATGGAGGGCTTCACGAGCGAGCAGGAGCGGGGTATCATCCCACGCTCGATCGAGGAGATATTCGCATTTATTCAATCCTGTCGCAACCGCGATACCAAGTTTCTCGTGCGTGCGTCGTACATGCAAATTTACAACGAAGTCATTTCAGACTTGCTCTCGTCGGCGGACACCAACGGCGGCGGCGGCGGTGCGGGCGGGCACGCAGCGACAGGGAGCCGCTCGCTCACCGTGCGGCACACGCCTCAGCGCGGTGTGTACGTAGATGGACTGTCGGAGTGGATTGTGAGGACCCCGCGCGACGTCTACGGCCTCATCGAGCGCGGCACGGCAGTCCGGGCCACGAGCGTGACCAAGATGAGTGAGCTTTCCTCGCGCTCGCATGCCATCTTTACGGTGGTGGTGGAGGTCATGGAGGGCGACGAGGCACGCCCAACGTCGTACCGGTTTGGCAAGCTGAACATTGTCGACCTGGCAGGCAGCGAAAAGGTGCGCCAGTCTGGTGTGAGTGGACAACGATTGGAGGAGACAAAGAGCATCAACAAATCTTTGCATGAGCTGGGTAACGTCATTGCGGCGCTGGCCGCCAAGGCACAAAACAAGCATCGCCACATCCCTTTCAGGAATTCGGTGCTGACGAGTGCCCTGCGCGATTCCTTAGGCGGCAACTGCCGCACCACACTCATCGCGTGCATCTCACCGGCTCTGGAGTCCTACACGGAGTCGCTCTCGACGCTCATGTTCGCAAATCGTGCAAAGAGCATTCGCAACACGGCGATCGTCAATGAGGACCTGGATCAGGCTACGCTTCTGCGCAAGTACGAGCGCGAGCTGGCACGGCTTCGTCAGCAGCTAAAGGAGCAGGAGGCTCTCGGGGGAGGACCGCGTGTCAGCCCCGCCGCGCTCACCGCACTTCAGGAGGATCGCAAGCGTGCCGAGGAGGACCGCGAAGCTGCCTTGGAAGCGCTTTATCGCTCTTCACAGGCGCACCAAGAAGAGCAGCAGCTTCGCGAAATGCTTGAAGAGCGCATTGCGGAGCTCGAGACGGTTGTGACGAATGGCGGCATGACCGGTGCCCCACGCACCAGCGACGAGTACAACGATCAGCTTCACGCCGAGCTCGATCGAGAGCGCTCTGTGATGGAGGAGGACACGGAGCAGATGCAGCGGTACAAGGCACTGCTCCTCAAGCAACGCGACATTATGCTGAGCCTCACCACGCGCCTCAACGAGCGTGATGAGACCATTCTCGCCCTGCAGGAGGAACTCGATGCTTACGACGCCCACGTGCAGACGCTTGAGGATCGGCTTGGCGATGCGGCCGACTTTGCCCCTCACACGCCACCGCCGCTGCAGAACATGAGTCGTCGTGATGCGGAGGATTACGTGGCGCGTGCTCGTGTGGCGGGTGCGAGTGCGACCGAGCCGGGCGATGAACGGCGCGTGTACGCCTCTGACCTCGAACCGGGCCGTGTCCTCACCGCCGACGAGAAGCTTGTGGAGGTGATGATGCTCTCCGGCGGAGGTGGTGGTGGTGATGCCCAGACACGCACCGCAGGCAGCCGAGATGCGTCGCCGCCGTCAAGTTCCACGGCTCTCTCCTCAGCCGAGCGCCAGCAGCAGCGCCAGCAGCTCCACCGGATTGCCGAGGAGCGCGCCAGACAGTGGGAGGCCCAGGTCAAGGCCGAGTACGATGCCAAGGTCTACACGCTACGTGTCCAGCTCACTGCGGCACAAGACCAGCTCCGCCTTCTCAACATGGGGCACACATTGCTCGAAGCAGACACACCCGCAGCCGAGGCACGGCGCCTGCTGAACGAGGAGCTGCACCAAATCATGGCCGAGCACGACGCCCGGGCTAGCCAAGCGCAGCGAAACCTGGCCGAGGAGCAGAACAAGGTACGCCAGCTCGCCCACGATGTCGAGCAGGTCCGTTTCGAAGTAGCGAAGCTGAAGGAGACGCTGGGCACCACGGCATCGCAAAGCAGTGACATCAACGGTCAGTGGCAGGCGCTGCAGGAGCTCGTGGAGGGGGTCTGGGGGCGGCTCGCACCCGTCGCAGATACGACCAAGCCTACACAGACCGCAACCGGCACAGCCTCCACGGAGGCCGCGGAAGCCGCCCGTGCTGAGGTGCGGGATGAACTGGCAGCGCGTGAGAAGGCGTGGCAGGCAAAGTCGAAGGAGTACGAGCGGCGGCTGGAGCAGCTTGAGAAGGAGGCCCAGCGTCCTGCAAGCGCAAAGCCAGAGCCGTCATCTGGGGGCGCCGACGCTGCGGCCATGGCGCAGCTGCGTGAGCGTCTCACCAAGGTTCAGCGCGCGCTGGATGTACAAGTGAAGGACCGTGGCGCAATTCAAACTATCCTGCAGCACCGCGTCAAGACCAAAGTAGATGATATCTGCACTGCGCTGCCATCACTCATTCCCGAAAAGAAGGACGTCGAGACGCGTGCCAAGGTGATCAAGGAGGCGTCCAGCTTGCAGAAGATCGTTAACGCGGCCATCGCGGCCATGCAAGAAGCACCTGAGCTTTAGTGTGTTTGTGTGCGTGTGTGTGTGTGTGTGTGTGCTCCTCTTCCCTCAAACGTTGTTTTACTTGTTGTCGTTGTTGTTGTTGGTTTTCCCTCTGTTTCACTATCGCTGAAATCAATCTTCAGACTTTCTTTTTCGTTGTGTTTGCTGTTGTTGTTGTTTCTTGTCTCTCTATCTCTTTATACTGAGGCTGTCTTTCTCTCTGGTCAAACGACCTGAGATACACGCAAAAGAAAAAAAGAAAGGGCCAAAGTGGCCAATAATGCGTCTTCAACAATCGCTCATTTCACCTGTGAAAAAAAGAAACGCTGGAGCAAAATGAGAAGATCACTTTTCCTCGCGTGCTGGTGCATGGCACGTCATCAAGAGCACCATTCTTTGGACTGCAGTCCGCCCCATCGGCATGCAACTTGGGGTGCGCGAATGAAGCCAAAAAAAAAAACTGAGAGCGACAGAACAGATGCGTTGCTATGACGGTCTGGAGAGCATGTGATTGACCACGTCATGCGCGCATCTTGCTTCCAACTTGTGCACTTGCTGCATTATTTTTTTTAATGTGTGTGTTACATACGACAGCGTTCCATCGACTCCTCTGTTTCGTCTCACTTGTCTTCCTTTTCTTTCTTTCATCACACGCGCACACACACACACCGATCTGCCAATTCACCATCAGAAGCAAACAACAACAAAAAAGGGTAAGCAATGAGTGCGAGCACAGCGTCTGCGGGTTTGGCGCGCCACCTCTGCCAGCACCATGTCATTGTCCAAGGCAAAGTGCAAGGCGTGTTCTACCGCAAGTACACGCAGAAGGCGGCGAGCGAGCTGGGGGTTACGGGATGGGTTCGCAACCTGTCGAATGGTACAGTCGAGCTGGTGGCGGAAGGCACGTCATCGCAGCTGAAGCAGCTCGAGGCATGGTGCCATACAGGGTCTCCCAAGTCCAAGGTCACGGCGGTTCTGGTGACGGACATCACGCCCGCACCGCCGGGAGATGATCCGAGAGAGAAGCACACGGTACCGACACGTCAATTCAGCACGTTTGATGTTCGTCATTGAGATGCTGGTTGGCCGATATCAGTATTAGTTTCGCTCACCCTCACCACATTGCTGGTGTCACTCTTACTGTGTGAATTCCTATTGCACTTCACTTTTTTTTTCTTTTTTCGTTCTTTTGCGTTGTGCCGCTCGCTGAGTTGTATCAACAACACGAAACGAAGCAAAAAAAAACATATATATATATATATATTCAGCTGTCCCCTTCTCTTCCACTTTAAGCGCCTGTATCCTGTGTGAGAAAAGTGATTCAGGGCCTTCCCATAACTACGATATGCTCTCTTTTCTTTGCCTCACTCTCACTCTCAATTGCACCGCTGAATCTCTCTATCCCTCTCCTGCCTTTCTATCCTACTATGTTGGCTGGTGGTATGAAATGGTTTCATCAATTTGCTTCACGTCAGGAGTGAGCAGCAAAACACAAAAACGAAAGAAATTACACTAGGCAAAACGAGGGCAACTCACTGCGTCAAGCAGCAGATCTTTTTTTTTTTTTTACATTAATCTGAACCACAGGTGTTGTTCTTTATTGCTTCTTCGTGCCTAGAACAGTCTTTTCGTATTTCCGTTTCACTCATTTTCCTTTTCTTCTTCTTTTTGATTGAATAGATACACCCACTGTTTTTGTTTTCTCCTTCCAATTTAGATTTTCCTTTCTCTGCATTGACTTTCTTTTGTTTATTCTTTCCTGTTCCACGCGCACACGCTGACTGTTCATTGTGACGACACCATGAGTAGCATTAAAGTGGCCGTGCGTTGCCGCCCTCTCTTCGAGAGCGAAAAGCCGGCGACCGGTCTTGACATTCAGAACCGCCGTATTCTTCTGGACTCCAAAACCTACGACCCCGACTACACCTTTGGTCCCACGTGCACACAAGATGACGTGCTCGTCGTGGCGCGTCCCATTTTGCAGTGTGTGAAGGATGGCCTCAACGGCACCATCATGGTGTACGGCCAGACGGGCACGGGCAAGACGTTCACCATGCTGGGCCAGGAGGGTGCTGACAATGGACTCGTGCACAAGGTGATTGCCGAAATGCTCGATCACCTGCAACTCAAAACACGTGATGGCATCAAATGTGCGCTGACGCTCTCCATGATTGAGATCTACAATGAGAAGCTGACGGATATGCTTAGTGCGAATGGAGAAGAAGAGATTGCACTCATCAACGGCTTCCCTCGCTCGACTCGCAAGACCACGCTGTGCCGCATCAGCGATGCCAATGAAGCCATCACAACCGGTCTGCGATGGCGCCACACCGCCGCGACGATGATGAATGATCGCAGTAGTCGCTCTCACGTCGTCTTCATTGTGGACTTTGAGCAGTACAACGAGTTCACGGAGCAGATGGACGTCGCGCACCTCTTCCTCGTGGACCTCGCCGGTTCAGAGAGTTTGAAAAAGTCCCAAGCGAGTGGCGCGACGGCGACGGAGGCGGGCAAGATCAACAAGTCGCTGCTCGCACTCAAGAGTGTGTTTTTAGCGCTGTCCAACACGAGCGAGGCGACCCGACCGACGCACGTCCCGTACCGCGACTCGAAGTTGACGGAGCTACTTCAGGACTCCATTGGCGGCACCGCCCGCACGCTTATGATCGCCTGCATCTCCTCCGTCGGTCGCGACATTGAAGAGACCAAGTCGACGCTCATGTACGCTGTCAAGGCACGCTCCATTCGCAACGCCGCCAACACGGAGAGGGAGAAGCTGCTCATCCGGCTGCGCTCGCTAGAGACGGAAAATCAGAAGATTCGGAACCGCTTGCAGGAGCGTGTGAGTGAGCGGGGTGGCTACTATGTCACGAAAGAAGAGCACGAGGCCTCTCAGCGTCTTGACGAGGAGGTGGTCCAGCTGCGTGAGAGTGTGACCCAGCTCATGCACGATCGCCAAACCAGCGACGCACACCAACACATCTCCGAGTCGCAGCAGAAGATCCTGCTCGTGATGATCGAGGAGAAGGAGGAGAAGATTCGCCAGTTCCACACCGTGTACCACGACGCCCTCCGCCGCTTTGAGCATCAGGCGGGTGCGCTGCAACGCGTCGTGCAGGCCGCCGTGCGCGAGTCCAAGACAGCGCTGCAGACCTCCTCGCACGAGACGGTGATGCGTCTTGACAGATGGAAGCAACAGATGCTGGCGATTGCCGATGCAGCCGCCGCAGACGGGGACGCCGTCCCTGTCCCTCCTCCTCCTCCTCCTCCGCGCGAGTCGCAGCCGGTGCCGCCACTCAGTCTCCCCACCCAAGCCGAGGAGGAAGAGGAGCGCGAGGGGAGTGACGCGGCGATGGACAAGGCAGGCTCGCCAACGCTCCTCAGCGTCCCTGCACCGTCCAGCTCGGCCTTGATGCCACCGCTGCCGAGTGTTCATTCTCGACGTTCGTCCCCCGCACCGCTCACCACACGCACGGCTGCCTCGGCTGTCTACCCCCCTAGTCAGCGCGGGAGCATCGTCACGACCACCGCGCCGTCCTCGCGCGTCGGCTCACCTTCTCGCACAGCCCGTGCTCTGCGTCGCGGTGCATCATCCAGCCGCGCACAGCAGAATCTGTTCGGTGGTGGCGGCGGTGCGGCAGCCTCTCGCAACGGCAGCGTGGCGCCTGTGCACACCGTGTCCCCACCACCGCCTTCGGTGGCGGCGACGGCTGTGGATGAGGAGGAACCCACACCGGTCGCGCCTGGCTGTGCGGTGATGGACGTCGTGGCAGATGGCGACCTGCTGTCCGAGCTCGATGACGAGTGTCGCCGTATTGCAGCTCGACTCAACGCGAGCTTCCGCGCGTTGGCGGAGGCCTGTGTGGATGCCGCGGTGCGCCACGTGGAGGCGGTTCAAGCGATTCACACGCAGCAGCAGTCCCGCACGCAGCAGTCGCTGCAACAGCTTCGCAAAGCCATGGATGACCACGTGTCGGCGCTAGACAGGGCGGAGCAATCCGCGACACTCGATCTCACCACAGCACAAGACCTCTTCACAGAGGAAACCCGCAAGGTGACGCGCTACCCTGAGCCGCTGTCTGCCCACACACTGCAACAGCTCACACGCGGTGCTGTCTTGGCCACGGTGCGCACAGCAGAGTCCGTGTTCCCGTCTCCAGAAGCCCCACCTGCGGTGCAGGCCTCGCTGGACGCGCTCGTCAAGACGTACCGACAGAAGATGAATGACACGACTGTGCAAGCCCTCGTGCCGCTGAGCTCGAGCGCTGTGGACAGCACGGTGCTGTTGGGGCCCGCATCGCGTGCTTTTGCTGCTGCCGCTGCGGCGTCTGCCTGTGCAGGGTCGGAGGCATCGCAAGCCGTCGTCGTGATGCCGCCGCTCGTCCCACAAAGCCAGAACCGCAACGACGGCAGCAGCGGCGGCCACAACATGCCTGGCGCCGTCTACACAAACGAGCTCGATATCGCTCAAGACGTGACGATGGAAGGGTCACCGAACTGGGGTAAGGAGAGCCACCGCAGCACACAAAGCCTTCGTGGGAGCAGCGTCCCGAGCAGCGGCTCCACAGGCATGCCAGACGCAGGCCTGACATGTGCCTCTTCACAGCCGTCATCGGCCACGGCCAGAGCCGCGTCTGCACGCCACCGCTTTCCATCCGCGCCCCGCAGTGGCGGCGCAGGGCCCTCCACAAGCACCAGCGCAACGGCGCGCAAGCCACGGCTTCCACTCGCCGCCTCGCAGCGTCGTGATCTCTCGCGTGGTCGCTCCAACGAAGGCGGCGTCGGCCGGCTGCACAGTCTGCCGGGCAACAGCAATGGGCAGGCCTCACGGGCTGGTGAAAAGCGGAGTCGCAGCTCGCTCTCAACGGATGTGGTTGCGGCGCGTGACAGTCTGTCCGGCCGTCAATCCGTGATGGAGGCGAAGAAGCGTCGTAGCGTGTCGGGGGCGGACAATAGCACGCAGTAATCGGCATGATGACGACCTCGCCAGGTCGAGTTTTCCTCAGAAACAAAGCAAAAACAAAAAAAAACAGAGAGAGAAAAAGAGGGAAAGAAAACAGAAATCGCGACAGCTCATTCTGATCGTGATACGCTATTAGATTTCTTCAACAATGGATATCTCCTCTCTCTCTCTCTCTGCATTGTTATCATTTTTTTCTTTTCTTCTGTCACATTTTTTTTTCCGTGTCTGTGGTGTCTCTGCTCTCTTTATCCTTTCTTTGTTTGTTTCTTTGTTTGTTTTTCATTCCTCCCTGGCTTGAACCAGATTAGACTTTTTTCTTTTTCTTATTTTGCTTTTTTTTTGTCCCTCGGCTTGTTCATGTCATCGCCATGTTACTTTGTTTGTTGATGGTCATAATCATCAGCAATCCCTATGAGAAAGAGACGTGTAGGTTGCCGCCTCGCTTCTTTGCTCACGCACCACTCACATCGGGCATTGTTTTGTTTTTCATCCCGTTGTGTAGTCAATCTCTGTGTGTGTGTGTGTGTGTGTTTCTGTCACTCTCTCTCTCTCTGTCTTGTTATGTTCCGTAGATTTTTCCTATCAGAATAGTTCAGTAAACGCAAAAAGAACACATATCACAGACAGCTGTTGATGGTCTTGAATGGAAACGTTAGTGCGCAATTCATCTAGATATCCGCGAAGGGTATTAAGGGAGTAGGTAGCTGTGTTTTCCGCCTGCAGAGAGTCATAGACTCTTGAGTACGTGCCCGCATCAGGTTGGCTGCGTACGCTCACATGGTGTCCTTGGAGCAGATCTCATGTCTTGTCTTCCCTACCTTGCCAGCTGACGCATCCCTTCCTTGACATTTGTGTCGGTATCTCAGGTTTCCCTTCCCTTTCACGCTTTCTCTCTCTCTCTCTCTCCATCAATCCTTTCTCTACATTGTGCAGGCGCGCTATCGCATTTATCATCATTACACTCTCTCACTCAAGTGCAACTGCATCATGTCTGAACAAAACGCAATCAAGGTCATCTGCCACATGCTGGTGTCACTGGATGGGAAGATCGCGGGCTCGGAGATGTTTAGTGTGGAGGGTGTGCAGTACTTTCTTGAGAAGTACTACGAAATCGACAAGACACATATTCAGCCACGCACGCCCATTTGTTTCACCGGGCGCAAGTCGATTGAGTCTGAGGTGGCGACCTTGGAGCCCTCCGCCTACCCTGCTGCCGCTCCGGGCAGCATTCCCCGCACGGACTTCTGGGCAGAACTGGCACCCACATCACGCCCACCAGCTGGCAACCGCTTTCATACCGTCGTGGACACGCGCGGCAGCATCGGCTGGACGCAGAACACCATCGCAGGGCGCGACTTTCACTTTTACGATGGAGACCGCGTGATCGTGGTGCTCGTTGAGGATCGCGTTACGGACCCCTACCTCGCACACCTCCAAAAGCTCCAAATCCCCTACGTCTTCGCTGGCAAGTCGGAGCTGGACGTGCGTTTGGCGACCGAGAAGCTGGCCCGCTACTTTGGTGTTGACACCGTCTCACTACACGGTGGCGGCACGCTGAACGGGTCCTTCCTCCACCAGGGCCTCATCGATGAACTCACCCTCATACAGCTCCCGATCATCGTGGGCAATCCGTCCGAGCTGGGGCTGGTCATGCCACCGGCCGGCCTTGACAAGACGGGCAGTGCTACATTTGCACTCGACAGTGTGGAGAAGCTTGAGCACAACGGTCTGTGGGTGCGCTACCATCTCAACTGAACTTGTGCGTGATCTCAAAAAAAAAAAACTTGTTATTGACAATTAATCCACTATTGAATTCCTTATTTCCCTGCAATTATATTTATTAGTGTTGCTATTTTCAGCTTTTCATCAGCTGATGCATTATTATTATCCACTGATGTGACGTGTACACGCCGCTGCACTGACGACGGATGCAAATCAATGAAAACGATGGAATAAAAAGAATAAAAAGCGACACGTTTTAAAAGCCTTGTACTCTCAACGAAGTGGGCAAGCAAATAAAGAGTATAGGAAGGGAAGGAGTAATCTCAACATGATTTCTCTTTTCAGCACGCTTTTGATCGTCCTTCACGTCGGACCGCTTAGCGTGAAAGAATAAAAAAGATGCGGCACCACGTTTGATTGTATTCATGTTCGTGAGCATGAGGGCGCGTGTGTTTCTTTATTTCTCTGTTCATCTTTGACTCCTCGTTTTCAAACTCTCCCTTCATCTCTCTACATTTATCGCAAACATCATCGCAACCAAACAAACATACAGCGGCTGCTGGTAGACGCTCTTGCTTGTGACTTTTTTCTTCTGCGTCTTACACGTGCGTGTGCGTGTGTGTTTGCACGGTATCTGATAGAAATCGAGACACAGATGGACTACCAGCCACTTCGCACAGTGCGTCCTCTTACGCGCCTTCTCACGCAGACCCTGGAGTCCTACCTGAGTCGTCCTTCTGACCGCCTCTCTGCGATTCCAGTCGACGCATGGCAGGTCGCTGCCTCGTGTGAGCTGGCCCCACACCATCGTCTGCTCGAGACCATGCGCGTGGCTCTGGATGCGAAGCCTTTGTCCATCTCATCGCCACCACACATCTCGCGCGTCGCAGAGAGTCAGCAGGATGTCGCTGGTGTTCGTCTGTTGCCGCTGCATGCTGCGCGTCGCATAGTCAGTGGGCTGCATCGGTTTCCCGTTGCCTCAACAGATCAGATTTATGACCTCATGGTCTCGCCTGGCGCCGCACGTCACGGCAACCCACCGCTGGGCAGTATTGCCTCCACGTCACTCACCACACTGGCAGCCCTCAAGGCAGAGGTGGAGCGTCTTGTCGTGCAGCGGCACGTGCTAGATGTCAGCGTCGATGAGATGCGTGAATCTGATTTTGCGCTCGTTTGGTCCATCCTCTCACAGTGCACCGAGGCGTCGCACCGAGAAGAGATGCTCTCCGCCTTCCCCCTTGTCGAGGTGCTGGCCCGGCAGAGCCCTGAGGAGTGGTGTGCAGCCGTGCAGCACCTGAGCCACTCGCCGTCCCTCACCCCCTTCGAGTCTGGCTGCGAGCCCATCCTGCGCGATGTCTTGGGGGAAAAAGCGTTGTGGGCACGCACGCTTGCCATTGGGAATAGCGCCTCCACCACAGTCTCACAGCGCGCCACGCTCTTCTCTACCATGCTTGCACTGAGCCACGCGTTGCGTACGTGGCCATCGCAATCACCTCACTTTATGGATGCTGCACATTGCAAAGAGGATCCAGCGCGCGCCTCCTCCTCCGCCACTACCTCGCCAACACCCCTCAACGCGGGTAGCTTGTATGCCGTTTGCTATCACCTTCACAGTGTGCATCAGCCGTGGGTGCCGGCAGGTGTTCGCACGGCGGCCTTGGCGGCTCTGCAGGGTGACTTGTGGCGGCTCTACACGACGAAGGACGTGGATGGATCTGTTATGTTTCTCTTCTACGGCACGGCACGGTGGACGTGTGCGGTACAACGCGGGGTGAGGGAGGCCTTGGGTACTCTCCACATGGCGATGTTGACTCAGCAGGCAGTGATTCACTCCGGTGCCGTTCGCACCTCGCTCCGTCTAGACACGTACGTCGCCGTGCTGCTGGTGAGTGCTTTTTGTCACGGAAAGGAGGTCTGGCATTGTGACGCGCTCAGGCCTTTCTGGGAAGGGCTCGCGGAGAGTCTGCGTGGGGCTTCGCGTGGGGCCAAAGCCACAGCCTCAGAGACGGTCGCCGTGCGGACTATAAGACCACTACTAGCGACTTATGTGGCCATCGTGTTGCACTACACAGAGGCGCTAACCTCACCCGGTGTGGTGCCGGCTCCGCTGCAGGACGCGGTGGCGGCGTTGTGTGCGACGTGCAAGGTGAGTCTGTCTCGAGACGCGTTGGCGCAGCGTGGCAGCGCGCGTGTTCTTGCCCTGCTTCTCACGCACGCACGCAGTGTGGCGACCCATTTAGAGGTGGAGCAAACCGCTATAGACCTTGTCCATGCCCACGCTCTCTCAGCTGGCTTCACGCGGCAGCAACTGGGTGATCTCATGGGAGACTCGCACGAGGGCAACACTGTCAACTTGCCACCCGATACCCAAGACGTCGTCGCACAAGCCATGGCGGTGCTCCCCCGACGAGCACTGTGAGGTGCGCAGCTGCCACTACTGTTACGTTTGTTGTGGTGGTGGTGCGATGGACTCTTGCCAATTTATTCACAGACTGCCTCTATTGTGCGCATGAACAGAAGAAGAACACAGCAAAAAAAAAAAAAGATGTGCAGAGCATCACTTTCAGGGTGTCTTTTTGGAGGTTTTCCCATTATCTCTCTCACTGACGCATTCATGTGTGTGCGCGCGCTTACATGATGAAGAAGTAGAGTGGGGAAAAACAACAAGAACGAGGAAAATAAGTATGTGTGTTGCTGTGAATCGAGTACAATAAATCATTCCTTCCTTGTCTGCCTGTTTGGCGAGCTGTGTCGATGATGCATGCATCACTGCGTCACGGACGCATCTCATTCTCCACAGTTGCATATCTCCCTCTCCCCTTCGTTCATTCTCTCTTTCTTTTTTTTTTCCTTTTTTTTTCTGATTCGCAAGTGCCACGTCTCTCGTGATTCTGCGTGTGTGGCAGTGCATCTAACGAGACAATAGGTGTGTGTGTGTCGCGGTTGTGAATTGCCGGACGCTTGCTCGCTTTTTCCGTCTTTTTTTTTTTTGTCTCGTGTTACGGGAAAGTACAAGGCTTTGAGAGTATGTTTGCCCCTCCCAGCCACAGTGCGGTGGCGCTCCCACCCCCAACCACGATGGTGTTCACCGCGCCGATGCTCTCAGACTTGCCCAGTCCCACGACAGGCAGCAGCAGTGGCGGCGGTGTGCGCCTTCTTGTGCAAAGCCCCAACGAGGGTCGTTTCAACGTGCTAGTCATATCTGGCTTTGCCTGGCACGTCTCTGAGCAGGCAATTCGCGAGTACTTGACTCGGCTGTATCCACGCGTCACCCCGACAACCGTGAGACTTTATACCAATCCGCAGAACGGTGTGAGCCGTGGTCGGTGCTTCGTCGAGTACGCGCACCTGGCCTCGCACAGCGGCGGTGGCGGAAGTCACAGCGCACATAATCACGGTGGTGGTGGTGGGGCGATGGCGTCGTCAGCGCCGAATGGGATGCGGGCTGCTGTGCCCCCGTTCATGTCTGGTGTTTCTGCCGGACTGACACCTCCACTGCTCACGGCGGGTGCGGAGACGCCCTCTGCGGTCATGCGGCTGGAGGATCTCCAGCAGCTGATCGAGTCGACACCGTACGAGGGCACGGCGTTGGAGGTGGCCCTGTACTACCTCACCGCGACGCGTTGGGATCGCGAAGGCAAGCTGCCAGACCTTCCGAGTACCGTGCCTCTGCCCGCGCGGCGCATGGTGATGGGCTACGGCTGCGAAGGCTTCGTGGTGCGTTGTGGGCCCCAGCTGGGCCTGCCCAACACGGTCACGCCAGAAGGTGCTGTGCAGATCCGCAAACTCCGCAAGCGTTGGCGTGCGAAGCAGCGGAAGATGGAGAGTGGTTTGCGTATGTGAGTTGTTGTTGTTGTGTTGTGGAAAACCGAAACGAATGAACATAAAGAACCACAAGAAAGAATTGAAGCACGTCTTACGGCGCGTTGAATGAGATGACACGCGATTCGGTTGACGGCGTGTGTCGAGCTAGGACACTGTGGGCCCGGCAAACTCCCTCTACTGTGACGTGCTCCTCACCCTCTTCTCTCTCTCTCTCTCGTCGCTTGGCCAGTGACGTGGTCGGAGTCGACATGACGATGCAGTGGTGATGTGTTTCTGATATATCTCCACTGTGATGTGTACCCTGCACCGCCTCCATCACTTCCCCTTCTTGTCTCACATAAACACACACCTTTTCTTGTCTTCATTGCATCATGCACTGACGTTTTCTGCACGGTGCAACTTGTCCAAGTTACCTTCTTTTTGTACAGGCGAACGAAGAGCGCACAAAAAACAAAAAAAAACAAAAAAAAAATACGCTTGCAGCGCAAACAGCACAGACGTTGGCTCCTTGGACCCCACACATGAGAGCTGGTACCACAAGTGCGAACAACACAGGTGTGCGCCGTCCATGCCCTCCGCGAAAGCCCAACTCCGCCAACGCGGCGACAACGGGTCACGTGCGTCTTGGCGGTGGTGGTGGTGCGACGACGACGAACGCGGCCTCGTCCTCGTCATACACGGCGACCGGGCAGCCCTCCTCGCAGCGGGCGACAGTAGGACTTGGCCGGGGTCACGTCTCCCCACCACCGACCTCCAACACCGGGACCGGCTTCATCACCAACACACAGCGTGACGCGCTCAAACTGTCCGCATTTGGCTTCGGTACTTCCAAGTCAAACGTGGGCCCGGCCTCGGGCGCTAGTGCGAGTGGGGTGGCCTCCAAAACAACAGCACGAGAGCAGGCAGCCGCACGCTCATGGCACACGTCGGGCCGCACCGATGTGGTCGTCACGCGACCTGAGAAGGACTCTACAAAGTTTCATCTATGCGTCCAAGCGCTCTCCGAGGGCTGCGTGCAGTCCTACATGCACCTCTTCATGCTTGCCCACCGCGAGCCGGTGTGCGTGGATGCGCTTTCGAAGACCTTCTTCACCCTCAGTGATGAGGAGATGGTGTGGGTTCAGCAGCAGCTCTGCCTGGTCGAAACGCTACGTCGTCGCAGTGAGTTCGACAGCGTTAATGACCATTGTATGAAGCTTGCCGACTTTTTTGAGAAGGCGCGTGATGTGGAGGAGTCGGCGTGGCACTACGAAGCTGCGCTGAGGTACGCCATGGAATCTCTCGATCGCACCCTTGAGCAGACCGTGCGACACCGCTTCGGCAACTTCTACGAGCGTCAGGGCATGTTCGAGGAGGCCGCAGACATGTATGAGCGCATGTACCGCATGGCTGTCGCTCTGCAACGCGAAGACGACGCACGCGAGGCCAACGTGGAGCTCGTCCGCGTGTATCAGGTTCTTGGCGAGCACTACAGACTTTCCGACCCCGCCCGTGCGAAGAAGTTCTTTGAGCGGTCGGTCAAGGCGGCTCAGCGTAGTCAGTGTGGTGCCGACGAGGCCCAAGCGTACCACGCACTTGGTGAGCTCAGCGAGCAGACAGGCAACCTCAACGCAGCGTTGGCGTATCAGCGCTCCTTCCACATGACGTCCCGCCGTGAGCAAAACAGATCGGCTGAGTGCGACGCGCTCCTCGACGTTGCGGGGCTGGAGGAGAGGCTTGGCTTGAACACGAACGCGAACACGTCCCTCAAGGAGGCACTTGAATTAGCCAGTCAGCTCGGTGATCCGTCCAAGGTGTGCCGAGCGACGATGAAGCTTGGCGAGGTGAGCCGCGCGCAGGCCAACGAAGAAGGTGCGATGGAGTGCTTCGAGCGTGCTTTTGAAGCCGCCGTGGCCTCGGGTGATGCCGACCTGATTGACAGTGCGCGTATTGCGATGGGCTTTGCGAGAGGCGAGTACCACTTTATGCACGCCGGTGACGGCCGAGGTTATTTGCCCATCGTGTGCGACGATATCAAGTCGCAGCTAGCATGGATGAGTAACGGCGTGCTCTAAAAGGCACACGCAGAGAGCGAAAGAGAGAGCCGAGCGATTATTTGTGTGTTTTCCTCTCACTCCTTTTACTCGTCATATTTTGTGAGCACACAAAGAGGCACAGCCCCCACTCCGCCACACACGCGCAAACAAGCAATGCATGTTCACAACGAGGACATGCACACAAGTTGACTCAGGTGTGAGCACGCGCTCAAGCCTGGCACGAACCACATTGAAAACGAAAGAGTGTGCGTGACGAATAGGAAAGAAAGAGGGAGCTAATTTTTTTTTTTGATCACTCACTGTGTTCTCATTTTGTGTGTTGATGTGTTGCTTCCTTGCTGCGACGATATGTACAGTTCCGTTTAGGGTCCTACTGTTTGCACACCTTGTATTTTTCTTTGCCGTGTTAAACAACGCGAAACAACAACAGCAAACAAAAACAATAATTAAAGACGTGAAGACGATCAGAGTCATGAAGTGCTGCGTGCCTGTTCAATGAGGTGGTGCGTGGCGTGCAGTACACGTATTGATTTCGTCATGCGACACAGCGCTAATTGTCAGCTGTGTGATGCGTGTGAAGGCCAAAATCAACAGATCAGGGCACGTTACCGTTGCTGTGGCCACCATGGGCGCTGTCCCAAGGGCTATCATGGCAGCGTCTAGGTTGTTTTTCTTCAAGTATCCTTCACAGCGACGCTCAAGAAATGATTATGATTATCTCTTTTCTTGGTGTACTCCCGGTTGCTGAGTTCTCGCTTTCTGCCGCTACCCCCTTGCTGCTCTGACGTCTTCACGTGCACAACTCAATTCGTCTAATTCATGTCTCCCTTTTCTTTTCCTTTTCTCATTGTTTTTTTTTTTTTTTGCTGCCGGCCATCGAGCAGAGCAACTGCGGCACTTCTTCCTTGTTCTCTCACGGGCAAAACAGAGAAAGAAGGAGCACCTTTCTGATTCTGCGCCACACACACACATACATTCATACATATTTATATATATACATATATATGTATATACGCAATGGTGGATATTCTTCGTCAGCAGTACCATGCCGCCCTGCAGCTTCAGCAGCGGCGGTGTCAGGCGTACCACACATGGAAGGAGCACTTCAGTCACGCCCTCGTCGGTGACGCGGCCGCGAGTGATGTGGATCGCGTTATTCAGACCGTTGTGTTGAAGGACTTTCAAGAAGTCAGCACCGGGCTTCGGCAGCTGCAGACCACACTTGCCGAGTCGTTGCAAAAGGACAATGCACACACGGCGGTGGCGTCGAGCACAACGCACGCACGTGCTCTTCTTGTTCGCTGGATCGACGCCATTCAGGAAGTTGAAAAGGAGCACTATGAGGTCTCCGTACAGCTCGCCAGCCTCTTGGCCAATCACTGCAGTCCAAATGTCGTGCCCCTCTACATGCGCCAAGCCGCATGCGACGCTGTGGTCGCAGAGAGAGCCAAGCAGAAGGCCCTCGCCAAGCAGCAAGCGAAGCAAGCGCTAGACAAGACGGAGCAGCACCAAGTTGCACAGCCGACTGGTGCGACAACTGGAGGCTGTGCGGGGGAGGCCACTCTCACACGTGCCATCGCAGGACCAGTCTCCTCTGACAAGGGCCGCGGCACCTTCGCAGAGGCGCAGAAGGCGCTTTCGCCAAGTCTGTCTCTTCACGATGAAATCTTGTGCCCCCTCACACACGCCGTCCCCAGGCACGAGCGCGGCAGTTTATTCTTTGTGCACTGCAGCGGTTCGGTTGACCTACTCGGTGATGACAGCGAGCAAGAGGCTGAGGAGCGTGAAGAGCGTGAGGAGGCAGAGACGGAGGCACGCGACGCCACAGGGTCCACCGTGGACGAAGACGACGAGGAGACTGGCGTGATCGTCGCACGCGCTGATGAGGCGGCGCTGCGAGACCGCCAAGACTCGGCTATCGCCTACTACGCCCCTCGCGCCGTTGCTTTGCGCTGTCTGAAGGCTGAGCGGGCTTGCGCTGACTTGCGTCGACGCAACGCGAGACTGCAAGAGAGGGCCAGCGACCTCTACGAGGAGCTCCAATGCGAGCTCAGCGATCTGTGAATCTATAGCACGCGAGGGGTATGTGTTTCTGCATGTCTTCGCAGATTCCTGCTTGTTGTTGTTTATTCTGACGCTATAAAGGAGAGTCGAAACGAGATTATAGTAATAAAAACAGCTGGAGATATCGATTTTATCATGCCCCGGATGCGTGAGAGCACTGACTCCCAGGATAAGTCCAATACAACTAACATGGAAAACAATTCTCGTTGCTCTGTTGTTGCGCAACGCAAGAGGGGGGGGGGGGGGCTGGCACTCCCGCCAAACACTGACACTATTGCTCCATAGTCCCGCTCTGTTAGTCATCACTGATTCATGATAACTCTCTCTCTCTCTCTCCTTCGCTCCTGTTCTACATGCACTTGCCTGCTATGCAGAGCTCCTGACAGCCGCAGAACCTACTAGAGTACGCCACTCTTTTTCTCTCTCTATCTTTTTTTTTTTTTTGTGTGTGTGTGTGTGCGTATCATCGGAGCTAACGCCGTGCTATTGTTATTTGGCTATAGTGAGTGCTACCTTCGCCATGGAGTCTACGATGGAAACGTTCTTTGAGGAGAACTTGGAGTCCTCTCAGCGCGCATTGCTTGACGCCTCGACGGCGCGTTTGACAGCCTTCGTGGCGTCACTGCCAGCGACGTGCCCCGGTATCGCGTTCATCACGAGTGGGGGCACGACAGTTCCGCTCGAGCGCAACGCGGTGCGCTACCTCACAAACTTCAGCAGCGGCGGGCGCGGCGCGTTCTTCACAGAAAGCTTCGCGCGGCAGGGTTGGGCGTGTGTGCTTCTGCGGCACAACGACGCCGTGCGACCGTTTCGCCGTGCGCTGGACAAGTTGCCGACCGACATTCTCGTCGAGGCGGTGCGGTGTGGGTCCTCGGCCAGGCAAATGCGGGCGTCACTCCCCACTGATGTTGTGCCTCTTCTCGATCTGTACGACAAGACACGCGCGCTCGTCTTGGAACTCACATTTGACACCGTCGTGGACTACCTTTATCTCCTACGCGAGTGCGCCATCACGCTGTGCCGCGAATCACGTCCGAGCTGCCCTCTTCTGTTCTTCGCTGCTGCGGCCGTGTCAGATTACTACGTGCCGCTGCAGAGCATGTCCACGCAAAAAATCAGCGGTGGCGATGGGCTGAACTTGCGGCTGGAGAATGTGCCGAAGGTGCTTGGCCTCCTTCAGAGCTCGTGGCTGCACCGCACAGAGGCACCCGGTGTGGTACAACCCTTCATCGTCACGTTCAAGCTCGAGACGAACGAAGAGGCGATGCATGCGAAGGCGAAGAAGAACATGGCGATGTATAATTGTGACGCTGTGGTCGCGAACATGCTGCAGTCCTACAAGGAGAAGGTGTGGGTCTACGTGCCAGGTCCAACTGCAGAAACAACAGCAGTCGATAATGGTGCACCCGCTCAGGCCCCGGCCGCACCCATGTTGGTGCGGCGTGGAGACGATGGCCACATGATTGAGGAAGCACTCTGCAATTTCTTTATTCCTCTTGCGACTGCGCATAAACGAGAATAGCGCGCGGTGCAACGTGAGGATAACACGCGTGGGCATTTGAAAAAAAAAATGAAAAAGGTATTGTGATAGTCGATGCTTCTTCTTCTTCTTCTCTTGAGGATAGCTGTGGACGTATGCCTTTTTTCCCCCTTCTCTTTCTCTTTTTTTTTTTTAAATCCCAATAGCCCCGATTTAGCTTTTGCTGGGCTACAACCTTTTCATTATTATTGCTTCTCATTCCGTGTCGACGATCGATTCACTGTACATCAGATGGATCTGATTTCACACACATCAGCTCACAGTATGCTGATAAAAAGAAAAAACGAAAGAATGACTGTTAAGTTTTTTTTTTCCTCTCAAGCACCTATGAGTGCGTTGGATGAAGCGAGGTGAGTGTTTCTTTGTCAGTGCTATCCCCACTCAAGCTGTCGTAGCTTGGTCTACGCGAACAGTTCGCTTTCTAGCAAGCACTGTCATCTCCCCATCTGTCTCGGCCCCTCCCTACCTCTACTACGTCCCTCTCTCTCTCTCTCTGTCGTCGTGTGCACGTCTACTACCTAAGTCTGCTAATGTCATATACAACTGTCACCGGAAACAGTCCGCAGGACTTGGAAGCGCAGTTCCGCGCGTTTGTGCTCGATGAGGCGCAGCCACCCACAGCCGCCTCCCCGACGCTCGCAGCTGAGTCCAGGAATGCCGTGCGTATCCCAACAGAGCGCATTGCGCGTCAAGCCACTGCCACCATCTCCATCTCCTCCTCCTCCTCGTCAGGCGGGCAGGAGGTTGTGGGTGACGAACTCTTGGAGATGCACTTTCTCGTGCAATGCTTCGTCGATCACATCCTTGTGTTTGTCACGGAGGACGCCTCGTGTGCGCCGGGCGTGATGGTGCGATACGATCCTTTTCACAACGGTGACAGTCACCTCCTTTACGGGGATGAGGTGCCGACGACGGAGTGCACCGTGCTTTTCGGCGTGCGTGATCATGCCCTGACGAACTTGCTCGCGAGCACAGTTGCGCACGCCATTCGCAATTACGGTGAGACACGGCCCTTGCTGATGGGTATCAGCGTGATGAAGACCGCAAAGCGTCTGGCAGGCTCCACAGCGCAGGTGAAGACAGCATTTCTGGCTTTGGTCAAGACGCACGTCATGGATCTCGCAGCCGCACCGGCGTGAGAGCGGAGCGTTGAAAAAAAAAACCTGGAAACGGAGAGCAGATGAGCACCATAACACGCGTGCAGGCTCGCCTTTGCCGTGAGCTGAGTGTTTGGTGTGGCGGTTTTCCTTTTGGTATTCGTTTTCTTTGTTGGTTTTTTTTTGTTGTTGTTGGTGCTGACCAGTTTCATCCAAAGAAATCGCATATTCCGGGTTCATGCTGTCGTGAGGCAACAAGTGACGAGCGGCAACAGGCCAGAAAGTGGCAAGTTACCCGTTACCCGTGCCTAGCACAGTGCCAATGGTTTCTCACAGCTCATTTGACCTAATCGTGGCGCGCCTTCGTGTGAGCATCACAACGGAGTCATAGTTGCACTTTCATATTATCGTCTTCATGCACAACACAGTTCTCTCTCTCTCTCTCACTCTCACTACTTATTTTCCTTCTTTTTTTCTTTCCCTCCCCTCTATTGGGCTCATTTCTCAAGTTTCGCGTATCCGCATTGCTCACTACGCTGTAAAATAAGGTCGGGACGCAGTCTTCATCCTGTCATCGCCTCTCTTTGTGTTTCTGGTTTTATTCCTCTTCTGTCGACTGTGAACTATGGCAGGCCTACGCCCGCTTATGGTCAGTGCATTGAGCCTGTCCTTGGGGCTGCTCTTCATTATTCTCGCGTCGACCGTCGTCTCTGATAGTAATGGCTATCCCTTTCTCTGTTTTGTTCTTTTTTGCTTCGCCGTCGTGCCCTTCTTCCTGTGTTGGGGTGGAGGTGACTCGGACTCCTTCCTCGACTCCTCGTCAGACATGGACGTGATGCAATTGACTGGTCTCTTCGTGGGCGGTGCCCTCACCGTCGCAGGACCTGGCTTGGCGTTTGTCATGCACAACAACGGTGTGATATCTGGCGGTGCGCTCGGACTGACGCTGCTCTCCGGTGTGTGCATTCTGTGCGCCAGTTTGCTCTGGTCCCAAGCCACCGGTGGCGATGACGACAACGACTTCGACTTTTAGTGCGCGCGCGTGGGGGTCTTCAGGGGAGTTCGTTCGTGACGTATGGTTTTTTTTTTTCTTTTTTTTTTCTTTCTTCCATACGCACGTCACGGCATCACACGCTCCCCTCCTTCTTCCCATCACATCACCTCATTTATAAAGCGCTAGATGGGTGCGCATTTCGCTGAAATTTGTTTGTGCCGTTGCTTGTTTGTGCTCTTTCTTTCTTTCCAGTTTGCTTGCTTCTTCCATGTTTTTTTTTTTCTTTTTTTTTTTCTTGTTCACTGTTCTTGATGCGCCTATTTTTGTGTTTGCTTATTGTGTATAACAGCTAGCCATCGTGACGTGATGGCAGCACTTCCCAGTTTCGAATACACAGAGTTTGTGACCGCTCTCTTTCTCCCTCTCTCTCTCTCTGGCAGTTGCTTTGAATTGTGAGTGAGACGCCATGATGAAGGCGAAAGTAACACATAAAAAAGGGAATACAAAAAAAATCACGCTCATCACTTGAAGCTCTAGACAATGGCTGACGATGTCGGCATTGCTTCGTGTCTGTCCGCTCACAAGCACACGCACACGCACTCTCTCTCTCTCCTACTTGGGAAAGTACTTGTAGTGATGTCGTCTCTTCTTGAGTCATGTTGTATCAGCGCATCATATACATGTAGTGATGCCGTTGCGATCCTCATCGACAGGCCGAATGCTTTCGCCCAAAGAGAAGCAAATGACACAAAGGTACTGGGAGAAGGAGATCATCTGAGTCACGTGTCCTGACCGCCGCTTGCTCTCTCTCTCTCTCTCTCTGCGCAGCATGCCTATTCTGTCATGATTGTCCGCGTGGTATCCTCCTTTCGTCGCTCTCAACTTGTTTATATCTCATGTGTTCTTCTTCTTGTTGCTGTTGCCGCACCCGTGTTCCCCCCTCCTCCATAGATTCGCACACCAATGGAGACATCCCACATGATTGTCCTCGAGCGTTTGGTCGCCGCGACGTGTCAGCTCGAGTCCCTTGCCCTTGATGTGAGAGAGCGCACGGCGAAGGAAGGCCATGAAGCCTCCACGCCAAGCTCAACCGCTGGGCATGTTGTCCCCTCGATGACGTTTGGACGTGATGCAGGGGGCACACTGTCAGTCGTCCACCCCTCTCCACCCGCTTTGACCATGAGTGAGTCTCTCGCACAGGCTGAGGACGCCCTGAGGACGATGCTAGGTACCGATCGAGCCTGGCGCACAGTTGGCCGCCTCGAGACCAAATTAGACGTGTTGACGCACACAGGAGCACCCGGGAGTGGCACCTTCAATATCTGGCGCAGCACGGCCGACTTGGATAAGGTTGGGGATAGCGCGGAAGATGCGTTCCTCGAAGCACACACCGCTGCCTCTGCTGCCTCCGCCACTGTCGGTGATGCTGGCGAAGATGACGCGGATCCGTTCGGGTGGATCATGGGGGAGACAGATGTGGACCTGACTCAAAGTGCTGATAAGGGGCCGGCCGGTGAGAGCAGGCCCGTCGTGGCCATGATGCGCACAATGAGTCCTGCCGAGGCGCTGCGTCAAGCCCAGGAAGACGACACCTACGCACGCGAAACGGCCAAGGACCTTTACGCGTTCTGGGGCCACCACAACAGACTTGGTGAGGCAATTGGCGAGGCAGAGACACGCGTAACGGCGCTGGTGCGTGATCTCGAAGCGCTCTTTACTGCATCGGAGGCCGCCACGCCTGACAGCGACCACCCTCTTCAGCGTGCCCTGACGTGGTTGAAGTGGAGCCCGGTGTATGTCGTTCAAGACCCTGCCGAGGTCTCGAACGTTTGGGATCCGCTGCTGGTCGCATCGAGTCGCGGCGAGACCAACAAGGACTGGCGTGATTTGGTGCACTTGTGTCGCAGAAACCAGCAACGCTTCACACAGTTGATGCGTCGGCTCGAGAAGGTGCAGCAAGAGTACACCGGACTGGCGCAGAGAGAAAATCAGCGCATGGCAAAGGCCGTGCTGGAACTCGACGCGTGGGAAGATGCCAAATGAGAAAAAGCGTGATTCACAACACACACACACACAATACATACACGTGCAAAAAAAAAAAAAAGGAATATTGCACAAGGTTAACCCGTTTAAATGGATGATATCCCAGCTCGCAGTGGAAGAAAGAGGAAACAGGGCCGGCATGTTTCGAAACATAAAGGCCCTCTCTCTCTCTCTCTATTTGATCTCTTCTTTTCTCATACACGGTGCGTAAGACTGGTTGTAGTTGATCACCACGTCGTCGTTCACGCTATTGTTGCTGTTTGGCGTTGAATGGTTCTACTTAACGCAACTCTCATATCCTTTCTCTCTCTCCCTCTCTCACGCATACACTCCCCCCCCCCCCCCCGGTCCTTTCAACGCGCGAGGAACGATTTGCTGCGCATCTAGGACGTACGTAAACACGCATACGTGAAGACGGAAACAAAACAAAACAAATAAAAGGGCACGCGCATTCTAGTTTCTCTTCCTCTCTCTCTCTGAACATGCTGCGCCGCGCGGCATTTACGTCGTGTGAGGGTGGCGCGCCGCACGGGCTCGTGCGGGCCTCGGTGGCAGCGAGCTCTGTGTTGCTGTCGCGACGCTTCGCTGGTGTCGATCTGCTCTCGCCCTTGTCGAAGCTCGGTCAGAGCCGTGACCTCGCAGCAGATCTCAAGGCGGGGCGGTCTCGCAACAACAAGGAGGTGGTGGCCTCGTTTGAGAAGATTCAAACGTTTGACGAGATTCACTACCGCAAGGTGAAGCGGCCGTGGGAGCTCGTGCCCCGCTACGCGAAGAAGCGCGTGACTGATCTTGTTGGCATTCTCTCCTCTGAAGACCGAATGGAAATTGAGCAGGCGATCGACAAGATGCAGTCTCTTTGCAAGACAGACCTGTACGTGGTGCTGGTGCCTACAGTTGGTTACACCACGCCGAAGGCATTCGCCAACTCCATCTTCTTTGACTGGGCCATTGGTGAGCCTGATGGGAACGGCCTGCTACTTGTCATCGCGCAGCGTGAGGCGACCGTGCAGCTCGTGAGCAGCCCGGCGATCGAGGAGTACTTTGATCTTCACTTCTTAGACCCCGCCGTGCGGGATATCTTCCAGCCGCTCGTGCGAGAAGGAAAGCCCAGCTACGCCACAGTGCAGCTTGTGTACGCGGTGGCGCGCCAGGCACAGGAGATGCATGGTAAGTGGGAAAAGGGGCTGCTGCCCATGCCAGTGCGTAACAGGGTGCGCAAGGTGGGCAAGACGATGCGCTTCGGCCTCTACCAGGTGCCCTATCTGCTCTTCGGCTCACTCATGTTCATGGCTCTGACGGCGTGGCTCATTAGTCAGTTGATGGACATGATGTGTCCCAAGTGCCACAAGACGATGAATAGAATTCGCGATGACGCGACGCTGCAGGAGATCATGACGCATGGGCAGTACCTAGAGCAGATCAACGGCTGCGCGCACTACCGCGTCTTCCGCTGCCCACACTGCCATGAAGAGGGCAACACGCGTGTCATATTGAGCTCCCGTGATATGCATCAGAGCACGCGCTGCCTGCAGTGTGTTGACTGCCAGTACTACACATGTGTGCTGGAGAAGGAGGTGCTCAAGCTGCCGACCAAGAGCGAGGATGGCATCAAGCGTCTCACGTACGAGTGTGCAAATTGCCACATTGGGCGTGAGGTGCTGCTGCCGCTGTTCCGCCCAGTGGATGAGAAGGCCGAGGGCACCTGGTACGATACGCTTATCGCGGCCGGTGCATCCGCAAAAACTGGAAACGCGAACAACAAGCTGAAGCTGTAAGACACACACACACACACACACACACAAGCACGCGTACGTGCGTCTACGTGAATCACAAAAACAATAAACAATAAACCTATCTCAAACAAAGGGCAGAACAAAACGAAAAAAAAGAGAAAAAGAGGATCCGAAGCGTGGTTGCGAAAGAGGAACACCCTCATCTCTCTCTCTCTCTCTCTTTTCGAATTGAATCGTGTCCTCAATTTCAGTCGCATTTCCACTACGCTGAGAACGCACGGCACGATCTGACAGCGCTTGGAACGTATTGCGACGCAGAGCATCAGCTTCTGTGCTGCGTCACACAAATAGACACACACCACACTTGCACGAAAGCGACACTCCATTCATCACATCTTCGTGTACAAATAACTCTCTATACTATCTCTCTCTCTCTCTCTCCCTTTCTCTCTGGAGCTCTTCTTTGTTGTTGTTGTCGTTTCCTTTTTTTTTTTTTTGAACTTTCATTCTGTTTCGTATAACACAAAAGTGACAGTTGTTGTTTTGTGGCGTCCTCGAGCATCGTTCACCTTCACCGGCGTGTGCTGCGTTTTCAAAGTATACACACGAAGACGAAGAAGAAAAAAAAGAAAAAGGGAAAAGATAAGTGACGTGACAGAGAATGTTTCCCGCTCATGAACCGGTGGATGCGGATACACTGGCACGCATGCGAGCCTACCGTCAATCTTACCTCGCGGCATACAAGCGTGAGCAGGAAAGCCCAGCGCAGGCCCCCGTCGACGATACCGCGTCACAAAGGCAGTTTCCCCTTGTCCCCCCACCAGCCGCCACGATGGCATCGCCGCAGGTGCAACGCGGGGACATTGTGCAGCGTCTTCTGCCCCTCGTGGCGCATGCCGAAGCGGTAAAGAAGGCTTACCCTGAGCCCCCAGCCGAGCTCGCGCGGGCCTCGGCGGCGGTGGGCAGTCGTGCAGGCACTGGTGGCGGTTCTTCTGTCGGACAGAAGCGAGCCCGTGCTGCCGCGGGCGGCCGAGGTCTGGGTACCGCTGGGGCGGCGGAGAACGGCTCGAATGCGGATGAGGCCGCGGAGGACCTTGAGCCCACAATGGCATCTGCCTTCGCCGAGGATGCCGAGCGCTCGGACTACCTCGGCCGCAGCTTCCTTCAGCCGCCTGTCGCGCTTGTCCAGCTCGCGGAGGGCAGCGCGCAGAAGCCGTGCACTCTTCCGCGCACGCAAAAGGGCATGTTTCGCGATACCAGTGCTGCGGCCTCTTCTTCCTCTGCCTCCTCCTCCTCATCGCCAGCTGGTATTCAGCTTGTGCGCTGGGCGCCATCCATGTACGGTCATCTGCTCTTCTCCGCAGACATTCAAGGTGGGGTGCGGCTGTGGAACAGCACGACACGCAAGCGCATCGCGAGCTACGACGCACATCGTCACCCAGTCAAGAGCCTCGACACCGCATCGGGCGCGACGCTCATGTCATCTGGCGCCACAGACGGCACCATCGCGCTGTGGGACGTCGAGACCGGTGTGCTGCGCTCGGTGCTGACCAACCCTGACAACCTGCCCGTGCACCAGCATCTCCACCACCCTTCTCGCGTAGCAGGTGACCTCGTGTTGGCGGCTGTGGACCGTCGTGTCGTGCTGTACGATGTCCGCGTGAGCACCGCCAAGTACCAGCGCGAGTACACCGGGCACATGGGCGCCATCTTCCACTTGGGGCTGCTGAGCGGCGGGTCGAAGCTACTCACCACGTCTGAAGACCGCAGCATGCGCACATGGGATTTCCGCGTGCCAGTCCAAATTAAGCAATTCGCCGATGCGAGTATGCACGCCATCACACACGTTGTGCAGCACCCCCACAGCGACCTTCTCGCCGCGCAGTCGCTCGACAACAAGGTCATCGTCTTCAAGGACGAGGGCGGTGGTCGGCTCGAGCTTCTTCAGGGCAAAGTCTACTCTGGTCACACCATCTCCGGCACGCGCTGCCAGCTCGCGTTTAGCCCCGATGGCGTTTACTTGACCAGCGGTGATAGCAGCGGTAAGTTGTTTGTGTGGAACTGGGCAACCCGGGAATTGGTGCGGTCTTTCAAGGCGCACAATAGTATGCTCGTGTCGCACAGCTGGCACCCGCTGGAGACCTCTCGCATCGTCACGTCTGGGTGGGACGGGGCAATCAAGAACTGGGTGTAGTCATCGACGAAGAGGAGCGATTCGAATGGGGAAAGAGCGCGAACGTGAACGCGAAAGACTTGCATCCCCCCCCCCCCCCTCCCCCCATGTACTCGTGAACTACCCACTGTGTTTTCCTGTTGTTGTTGTTGGTGGTGGTGGTGGTGTGTACAAGGATGATAGAGTGAGAGAGAAGCTGTTTGACACTCACGGCTCCTCTTCGGCATCGTGTGTGAATGTGGTCTCGCGCCGATAAGAGCCAGTAAACTGGTAAGAACGCCTCAAAGATATTCACAGTAACAGAAAGAAAACAACAAAAAACGGTGTGTATATGTGCGAGAACACAGTACCGTGGGTGTGGTGAGCACATAGAAGCAAACGTGTGCATTTGGCATGACATGGAGAGCGGAAAGCAAGTCGTGTGCATTCCCTTCCTCCCTCCCCCCCCCCCCCCGCACCGTCAGATCTCTCTTGACTCTGCGGCTCCGTCCCTACAGCAACTGTTGCTTTTTGAGACCTCTCTTTCACACACTCACGGTGTGGCTGAGCACCGAATATGTATGGGTATGTGTCTACATTGCGCCTACTTCATGTCCTTGTGTCATTTCTGTTTCCCATTCCTCTCTGTTTATCTGAATATCTCCCTATTGTTGGGACAACTGTTAGAAACAAAAAAAATAAAAAAGAACTATTCGCTATTATACACTCGAGCGCCTCTTATTCTCTGTCTTCTCTCGCATCTTGACGATTGCCATCTACGACAGAGATTGAGGGAAAAAAAAAGCAATAATAATAACAAAAGAAGGTGCTTTCTTTTTTTTGTTTGTTTGTTTTTGAAAACAATCACGACTAGGTATCACCATCATGGCAAACAATAGAAAAGTGCAGGCCGAGATTGATCGGCTCTTGAAGAAGTGTACAGAAGGTTTCGAGGTTTACGATGAAATGTATCACAAAGCCGAGTCGACGCCAGCGACGGCTAAGATGGCTGATCAGCTCCGTCGTGAGGTGAAGAAGCTGCAGCGCTACCGAGATGATATCAAAGGTCACATTGCAAGCCCAGATGTGAAGGACACGCATGAGCTGGAGGATATGCAGAAACAAATCGAGTCGCGAATGCTACGATTCAAGTCGATTGAACGTGAGATGAAAACCAAAACATTTAGCAAGGAAGGCCTCGCGGCGGCCGGGGACGACACACCGCTCGCCCAGGCGGAGTCTTTTTTGAAAAACATCATCGTTCAAGGTCGCGCACGAGTGGAGATTGTCGAGTACGAAGCCACGCAGGCGGCACGCAGTCGAGGTCGCAAATCCAAGACCAGCTCGGAGAAGCCGGAGGCGCAGGTGAAGCTTGAAAAGCTACAGCAGCATCTCTACTCGTGGGAAACACTGCTCCGCATGCTCGACAATGAGGAAATCGATCCAAGCGAGATTGACGAGAGCTTGAAGAATCAAATTCAGGAAATCGTCGACGAAGAGGCAGACATGGAGAAGATCTGCAACTTGGAACTGTATGAGATGTTTGACATCCCAGAAAAGCCAATTGTCAAGCCGGTGCCGCAGACCGACCCCGATGCGGAGGCTGATACCACACCCAAGACTGCCACCAAGAAGACTCCCGCAGACGCACCAGCCGTTGCGACCAAGACAACACCATCTCCTGCCGCTGCCAGAGCCGCGCCGAGCACGACCCCGACAGCCGTCACCGCCACCTCGTCCGCGAAGTCCTCTGTGCCGCCGCCAGCCACCCCGACTCCGAGCAGCACGCCGGCGGTCGCGGCGCGTGCACAGGTGGCCGCTCCTACTTCTGTTCGTGCCTCTGCTCCCGCCCCTGCTCCCGCGCCACCCGCCACCACCACCATCACCACTGCGGCGACCCTGCCGGAGGAGGAGGAAGAGATGCCTGAATGGGCTGACGACGATAACGCCAACGACGACACGTTCGGTGATGACATTGTCCCCACCGGCCCCGGCGATCTCGCGAGCATGGCGCAAGCCACCAGCACCCTTGCGCGGGACTGGGAGCAAGATAAGCAGCAGTTTAAGCAGCAGCAGCAACAGCAGCAAAAGCCGAAGCAGACGGATACGGCCCCTGCTGCGACCAGCCCGGCAGCACCCGCGGCGGCCGCGCCAACACATGTCAACGAGTGGGAGCGCCGACGACAAGCCGCCGCAGCCGCCGCAGCAGCAGCAGCAGCAGCCGCAACGGCCACGCCTGAGTCTCCTGCGGTCACCTCCGCCGCGCCCACAGCCGCATCTGCTGCAGCGACCGTTGCGCCACCCAAGCCTGCGGCGGCCCCATCCGCGGCACACACCTCTTCGCACTCGCACAACGCACGCCACCCCGCTCCGCTAGACGCGGCGACTGTGCACCGCATGCTGGACATGTCCCTCGCGAACCTGCCCCACACCCTTGACGTCGAGAAGCAGCGGCCTTTCGAGCCGCCGAATGCGATTGAGCCCATTCCGTACTTCCCGCAGGACGTGCACCCTGTCTTCGCGAACCGCGATATTTACAGCAAATTTGATGAGGAGACGCTCTTCTTCATCTTCTATTACAACCAGAAGACATACCATCAGTACTTCGCCGCGAAGGAGCTGAAGCAGCGCTCGTATCGTTTCCACACGGAGCTGAAGCGCTGGTACTTGCGCCGCGACAAGCCCAAGGAGGCCACCTCGGATAAGGAGCGTGGTGCGTACATGTTCTTTGACTACGAAGACACCTGGTCGAAGCAGGAGACCGATGACTTTACCTTCGATTACAAGTATCTTGAAGATGATCTATAAACGAAGCAAACGCAGTGCAAGCACGCCAGCAAACCAAGCAAACAACAACAACAACAAAAAAGTAGTGCACGTGTGACTATATAGTGTAGTCGCGAACAAAACGGACGTTAATCGCACACAAGTAAAAGAAAAGAAAAGAAGCAGAAGGACAGCTGTGCTCCTCTCTTTCTCTTGCCTTTGTTGGTGCTGACGTTTTTGTTGCATGCCTTGCGCGCTTTTTTTTCTCTCTCTCTCGTTGTGTGTTCTCTTTGTCAATGCGTGTTGTCGGTATGCTTTCCCTGCCACCGCCTTTATGGATGCGTTGCTGAATGAGCCCATGGAAGCTCACACACGGTTTTTTCTTGTTTTCTTATTGTTGGCATTTGTGTTCTTTTTCTCTTATTTTTTCTTTTCATGTGAGTGTTGCTGACTCGTACTGTCATATCTGTGGCATTGTTAGTTGTACTTTGATAAGAGACTTGTTGGTCGCGTTGTCTTTCGTTTTCGTTGTTGTTGTTGTTTGTGGTTTTTTGTTTCCTCTTTATCCTTGTTTTGTTTCGTGATGATAATACCACCAAAAAAAAATTGAATTGTACAAGTGAAAGAATCAAGTGGTGAAAAACACGATTGCGCAATGGACGAGAACGATCTCCGCGCGTTTTTGTGTTTTTTTTTCCTCGGGCTCAATCATTCCGGAAGAAAGAAGGATGTGTAGAATGACGTGACGCTCCGTCGCTGTATCATTCCCCATTTTCCTCTCGCTCTCTCTCTTCTGTGACTTTGTACCTTACTCCTCAACGGTATCTCTTCTTCCACCGCTGTTTTAGCTCACTCGCTGAGCGTCGACTGCCGCCCGCGGTGTGTGCTTCTCGTGGCACACTTGGCCCTTCTGCCAATTTAAAAAAAAATAGCTATTTACTCTGTATGTTCCTTATCTGACCGCACATGTGTCACTCACTCACTCACGCTCTATCACTCCTTTTGACTTTCGCACACCCAAATAATATATATATATATATATTAAATATGCTCGCATCGTTGTTGTAGAAAAAGTTAAGAACGACTCGCACCCACACAATCACACACATACGCATAAGCCAAAGCTTGTGCAGCTCACGCACACAGATACGCACATAAACGGACTCCCATTTCCGTAACCTCTGTGTGTGCCTACATAGACCAACGCTCCAATTGATTTGAATACTTTTTTTTCCCACCACTCTTTCTCTTTTTGCCCTGCGCCAATCCTCTGTGTCTCCCCTCACGTGGAGGCGTACGGGAAAAAAAGCTGAAAGAGACTATCAGGCTAACGGTAACAATAGAGTGTGTGTGTGATACTGGTGCTCTTTAGCATAGGTACTCTTATACAAACAAACCAAGAAAAAGAAAAGCTAAAGGTATAAAGAGAGTTCAGCAATCGGACGCAAATATATATATATATATAACAGTGCAAAAGAAAAAAAGGCTTACAAAACAATAATAACGTAGCCATCAACACGCTACCTTCTTTTTTTGTTTTGTTTTTGTCATACGTCGATGGAGAAGGCAAACCTGTCGGCACGTAACCGCCCCTCTGCTTCCAAGTCATCTCCTATTCGTGCGCGGCGTGCGCGCGAGCATGCCACGCCTGGCACCGCGGATGAAGCGGGGGACCACGCGGCGAACACTGGTGCCGTGTACCCTGGACAGCTTCATCGCGGCAGCTCCACCCCTGTTGGCCATGATCAGAAATCTGGCAGTCCTCAGGACGGCGCCGCTCGCTGGGGTGCCATCATGTACCCCTCCACCTCTCGCCAACGCCACTCACCAGCGCAAGGTGAGGCGTATGAGGGCCTCAACCGCGCAGCCAGCGTGCCCCCGAGTGCCACGGCGGGCACACAACACGCTCTTTCCTCTGTGCAGCTTCAAGTCACGACCGGGGAGGATATGGAGTTGCAGGAGCTCGCGAGTGTGGCCCGTCAGCGGGTACCCGCCTCGACGCATCCACGACCGACGAGCCGGACGATGGGTGTGCTTGGCCGCCACGATAGCACCAGCGGTGTGAGCCGCACGAGCGGGAGTCCTGCGACGGGCAGCGGGAGCACGCCGGTGGGGGCACGCCCTGGCAGCGGCACACGCCATCAGAACGACCCGTACAACTCGATATCGCCCATCAAGGTGCTCTCTCCGGTCGGGTCGGGGCATTCGCCGCCACAGCCGCTCAGCCTCACGGGTCACCCCCACGCTGCCATGGCAGCAGCTGCCGCGCCGCCGTTGACACGCTCAGGATACACCGCAGCCGCCGATCGCTACGGGGCGCTGCCTGGACCTTCGCACACTTACCGCGACCCTTTCACAGGCCACAACATGGAGGTGGTGGCGAGCGGTCAGCCTGCGCTGATGCGCGGCGAGTATGGTGCCGCGGCACAGCGCGCCAATGGCGGAGAGAGTGGTGGCTATGGCCCGGCCGCCACGGCCGCGGGAGGGTCAGACTTCTACAGCCAAAGTCAAAGTCACACCAACGCCATGTCGAGCGTCACTGGACCAGGGGCAGGCAGCTCACCAGGCTCGAGGGCGGCACCGATCTACCAGCCGCCCCCGCCCTTCTTCCTCGGCCAGGACGCGCCATCTCAGCCCAACACCATGTACGGTGGTGCTCATGGAGGCGCTCGTGGCCCGTCTTCGTACGCACCAACGCACACGCCGCAGGTCGGGCCGTACAGGCCGCCACACCAGAGCATGCGCCCGTGTGAGCTGGACGTAGACCTCCCGCACAACAGCTCCTCGGGCCCCTCCGTGGGAAATCTCAAGGGCCAAGGCGGCGCACCGCTGCCGCAGTCAGGCCCGACCACGGTGCCGGGCAGACGCGGCAAGGCTACTGTGGTGATGCGCAGAGAGACATCAGGGACGGGGTTGTCACCGCAGCCATCTGTGTTGCCAGCGGGTGGGGAGATGGAGGGCAACGCGGCGGGCTCTGCCTCGTCCGCTGGCGTGGAAGGGCAGGCGGGTCCTGGTGTGCTGTACCCACCCATATCAGCCGCCACGGTGAATGACGTGCTACAGTGGGTCTACCAGGAAGAGCCGCACCTCGACTACCCCCTCATTGTCCTCCCCGACAGCGCGTTGAATCATGGCGAGAACGAGGACCGCCAGCGCCGCATTGAGCAGCGTCGCAAGCAAATTCAGTACGGCCGCGAGACGGAAGGGTATCAAAAGTACCGGACTGTCATTCCTGACGTGGGCCAGCGCGAGTTTCACAACGTGGACCACCCCATCACGCCCCGCCCCGAGTACGACTGCAGCAAGCGCACCTTCGACAAGCTCCTCAACGAGTGGCGGCGCAAGCTGCACCGCTGGGACGAGTGTGATCTGAACGACCTGCAGCCGCCCTTTCTCCCGCTCGGGGCCGTCACTCTGGCGGATCTGCACCTGGCTCCGCCCTCGCATCACGGTCAGGTCTCTGCTGCGACGGATATGCCTGTTAATCGACACGCGCAGTCCGCCCCTCCGCACACAGCCGACCGCACAACCGCCGCGACGACGACCACCACCACGCCGGCCAGTGCGGGCTCTGTTGGCGGTGGTGGCATGCTCTCCATCGCCACCCACGCCACCGCAGCCATGCACATGCCGACGAACTCCCCTGTGCGCGCGTTTAGTCGCGATGGCACAGGGATGGTGTCAACGGGAAGCTTTCGCAACAACCCATACGGCGCCACGAGTGCGAGGAGTGGCGTTAGCTCCAGCCCTGTGGTGCGCATGAACAGCGGCAGCCCGGGCTCCGCATTGTTCCCGAACACGAGCAGCAGCTTCGTCCTGACGCTGACTGCGAATGGCCGCACCTCGACATGCACGCCCTCGCAAGGCCCAAAGGTGGATGCCAACTTCTTCAGCCCCACCAGCTCCAGCAGTCGCGCCGGATCACCTGCGATGAACAGCGGTTTGGTGCCCGTCGGCACAAACACCAGCGGCAACGACAACTTCGTCGAGCTCGGTCACAGCCACGATGGCAGCGGGTGGGAGATGGGGAGCGCTTCGAAGAGCGCAGCGGCGGTGGCGGTGGGTGCCGGCAACCCACGCGGTAGCGGCCGAGGCTTCCATCGCTCGGGCAGTAGCAGCGCCAACCAAGGCCCGTACTCGGTGCAGCAGGCTAATGCGTACCCGTCGTATGCGCCTGCGCCCTACGCACACCACCACGACGGTCCCGCAGGCACGCACCCCAGCCAGGCCGGCGGGGGCAACATGGGTGCGCAGGTGGACGCCGGCCATCACGCTACCCCCTTTCATCATGAGCGCACAATGTGGGCTGGCGGCACGCCGCGCACCCCCCACCACAACCACGTTCTGAATGGACCCAAGCTGTTCGAATTTGACTCCGCCAACTCCCCAATTGTCGGCAGCGGTATGAGTGGTGGCGGTGGGGGGTTCACCCCGCAAAACCAGTACCGCGGGTTGAACGGACAACAGACGCAACAGCAGCAGCAGCAGCAGCCGTTGGTGCCCTCTGTGCCGCCGATCCCTAGCTTCTCGACGCCAACGAACCTTGCGCGTTCGAGTGGAGGTATTCCTCAACATAATCAGTCCTACAACGGAGGCTTCCTCGCGATGGGTAGCCAGTCACTCACAGGTCTGCAAAATGGGCTGAGCGAGGGCGTAGCTGCACCTGGTCCGTCTGGAGCTGGCGGTTGGGTCCGGGGAGGGTCTCACGAGAACATGCGCAGGCCCGCGACACGACGTGGACAGTGATGAGGAACACACACACACGCACATGATGGTGCGTCTTTCTGTTGGAGGTGCGTGTTTTGCAGTGCTGATGCGAACGCACCCATCTATCATAGTACAACTGTTTTCTATCTTCCTTCCATGTTCACTTAATGTTGGTGTTTCTCAGCCTCTCGATATTTGTCTTTTTGTTTTGTTTTTTCCTGTCCTGTGCGCTTTGTGTTGGGAGGTAGGCTAAGAAGCTGCCGAATTTGTTTCTTCGTTTACTTGCACGCACATTCTTTTTGTACAATGACCTCTTCTTAACTGACTCATCTGATCTTTACGTCTCACTCAGTGTGCAAGGCATTGTCCCCGTTTCTTTTTTTTTCTCTCTTTTTTTTTTTCCTTTTTTTTTCTCGTTTCTAGTTGCTGATGTCCTTTTTTTTTTCTCCCACTTTGTTTTCCCCTTTCTCATCTTTGGTTTTGTTGTTGTTGTTGCTCGGTTCATTTGTGTCCTGTTTATCCCTGAAGTAATTTATTTTTACTGCTCGACGGGCAGAATCAATCATTCCTTTCGGTACGTTCGCACTTCAACACACACAGACACACGCACCCGGGAAAAAAAAAGATGTGATCCCCATGCGGCACCTCAATCGGCAGCTCTTGTTTTTTTTTTTTTTTTTTAGAGAGAGATGAGTATACATTAGAAATCGATTTTAAAAAAAGGACGCTGCTGCGTTGCCTCGGCCGGGATTTCTACGGCTGTGTGTCAAGGTATGTTCTCCGATGCAACGTGAGGAACTTGAAAAAAAAAAAGTGTCTATCCGAAGCAAAATGTAGACTTACATGTTGTCTTTCTTCTTTTTCTTTACTTGTTTGTTTGGTATCGTGTGTCGCTCACTTTTTCATTGTTCTGCCTCTTTCTTCTCTGAGTTTTTC
>JASANS010002273.1:0-43451 GCA_030849605.1 Wallacemonas sp. 195SL | reverse complement strand
CGAGTCCGCGCGAGTCACGCCCTATGCCGAGCTCATCCAGCAGATCGCCGCCTCCTCCGCCCAGGGCACTTCGTCGGGCTCGTCGGCTAACCCTCCACGTGGGAGCGGGCATAGCTCTCCCGGGCTGCACAGCTACCGCAGCAGCAATCGCTCGTCTCAACGACAGCTACAGCAGCAACTTCAGCAACTTCAGCCACAGCAGGTGTCTGGGTGCGAGGCGGCGGACGAAATGCGAACACCACGCGCACGGTTTTCTCCTGCTGGAGCAGCCATGACGCGTGCAGGAACCATTGATGGTGCCGCACCAAGCTCTCACCCTCCTAGCGTGCATGCGCTGCTCCCACCACCCGCCGCCGCCGTCGCACAAGACGAGACCATGTCACGCGTCACTGATGATTGGTGGAATGTCGTGGATCGCTCACGTGATGTCCAGCCTATCTCCTTGTCGTCTTCGCCGTGTGCTGCGGTCGTTGGAGGCACCAAGCTGACGCCCACCTCCTACGCACCGATGACACACATGATCGTGTCACCTGGTGAGTCAGATCCCATTGGTAGGCCGGCGGTCCCGCGTGCGTTGTCGTCGAGCTCAGCGGACAGCGCGGTGTCGTCGACAGGCGGGCTCGCGGAAGAACCGCTGCAGCCTGTGTACCGTAATGCCATGCTCTACGCCGCAGCAGGAGCGATGCAGCAACGGCGAGAGGCGGCCGCGGCAGGGGTGGCGACAAGCACGCCGAGTGCCACCACGAGCAGTCATCATGGAAAGATTATGAGCGGGTCGGAGCACAGCTTTCCAGCACATTGGCAGCCGCCTGAGGGCCCGACGGGCACGGCGCTGGCCGCCGCTGCTGCAGCCGCAGCAGGCACGGTAGCCTCGCCTGTGCGGTACACGGGGCTCGTGCACAACAACAACGCGGTGATGTCCGATGCAGCGGCGCCGATGTCCTTTCCGCGCTCACCCACCACAGCAGTGCCGCCTCCGCGGTCGCGGTCAACGTCGCATTACTCCCCCTCCACCACACCGCCACAGCCGCTGCCCATTCCTGTTCCTGTCAACTCGTACGCCCCTGTACAGTATCGCAATCTGGGTGAGATGGCACCGATGCACTACAGCAACTTTATGACTCCAGCCACCTCCTCCGGCGCGCTGCACGAGCTGCTGGGATCGGGAGAGGGCAGCGCGAGCAGTGAGAATCTGCGGCGGCCCACAGCGCTTCTCGTGGGGCGTGAGGCCGGGTGTGGCGACGAAGATGAAGATGGGGAGAGAGATGAGGAGGACGTGGAAAATCTCGATGTAGAGACACCTCACTACGCACCGGCTCCGCCGCGCTCCCCCGTGTTCGAGTGCCGCGACAACGCCACCACAGTTGGTCAAGCCATTCGCTTTGCACGGGCAGGGCAGATGGGCGAATGCATGCACACCAACGACGGCAAGCCACACGTCGCACAAGATGTGTTGCAACGATTGCCGAGCTACGCGCCGGTGTCGATGGCACCAGGTCTTGGCGCCGCGCTGCCGAGCCCGTACACGAGTGGTCTTCACGCGGCGGGTGCGGTCGTCGCGACGACGCAAGAGATGGCTGAGACGCAGGCGGGGCCTGTCTTCCGTAGGCCAAACATGGCGATGCCTTCCTATCTGGACATGTTCAACGGTCCCATGGCGATGGAGAATGCGAGCGTGGTGGAGCGTCACTCGCCCTCCACCGCGGCCGCCGTCTCTGCCTTGAAGGCCACCGCGACTTCGACCAACACCACATCAACTATCACCGCCGCCGCGCGATCACAACTTACGGCAGGGCCTACCTTGGCGCGTTGTGTCTCTTCGTCCTCCTCGGCTCTCTTCTCACCGGCGTACGGACCGTCTCGACCTGCCGTGGCGCGCGCGACCACCACCGCGACCGGTGCCCCCACCACGCACACCGGCTCACACACCTTCGACACCAACAGCAGTCGATACACCGCACATAGTCATCTGAGTCTCAAGAATCCGCAGCAGCAGCAGCAGCTCACTGGCCTCGCGTCGTCTTCCCGGAACAGCAGCAGTGTGATGCAGATCAGCACGCCGACGGGACTCGTGGCTCGGCATGGCGGTTACTTGTGCCTTGTGATGGCGTATCACGCCATGGGTGACCTGAGTCGCTATGTCCTACGGAACCAGCACGTTCTCGAAACAGAAGCACGGCACCACCAGCAGCAGCAGCAGCGACTCACGCGTGTTCACAGCGCGGCCACCACAGCCACAGTCACAGCCACGACAACGACGACCGTCAACAACACTAACAACCACCACGACAACAACAGCGTCAACAGCAGTGCCAGTACCAGTCGACTAGGATCTCCTGCGGATGGGTTGAGTCACAGAGCCTCTGCACGCAGCCCAGCCTCGGTTCGTGCGTCGTCTCCAGCCGGGCTCTCGTCTGTCCAGTCGAACAGCAACTCACTATTCTTTGAGCCGCGCCCAGCGGGTGCGGGTGCGGCGGGTTCAGAAGCCGCGGCGATGGCCAAGCCAGGGAGCCTGCAAGGAAAGAGCTCCACCGCGGCCACGCACACACGCTCTGCCGGGCTGACCAACACCAACACAACAGGCACGTCATTCACTGTGAACTCCGCCAGCCACACCTCCTCCTCTGCGCGATCGGCATCTGTCTCGCCGGCAAACGCCGGGGCATCCGCGGCGCGTGGTGCCGAGCAGGCCGCAGCCGCACCGCGCCCGGTGACTTATGCCACGCTTTTGGACCTGTCTGCGACAGACCCAACAGCGTTGAACCCCCTCTCGGAGCCACAGCTTCTCTCTATTGCGTACCAGATTGCCAGTGTGCTGCGTCACCTGCACGCGCAGAACCCGCCCATTGTTCACCGCGATTTGAAGCCGGAGAACATTCTGATCAAGGGCGACCCGCACGAACTCTTGGCGGAGGTCTTAGATACAGACGCAGACATGACAACAGCAGCAGCAAAAGGAGCTGGGTCCGGTGGGCGTCCTGGTAACGCCTTTCCACGTGGTGGCGGAGGCGACATGCCGGAAGACGAGGAGGAGACAGAGGTGATTGATCTCGATGCGGGTGAAGGGGAGGCAGGTCGCCAGTCGTCTCCCTACAGCCCCACCTCCACGCATTCGTGTACCCCGCACTCCCCACTCTCTGCCTCCTCGCAGTACACGCTTCACAGGGCGAGCGGCTCTTACACCAACAATAACGCTGCAACGCGCGGCGGTGGGCATGGTGAACGCACACTCGCCAACACACGCACCCTCCACAAGATCATCCCCATCGTCGTCACGGACTTTGGTCTCTCCATGATTCAAGACTCGAACGGCCGCGGTCGGCGGTCAGGGAGAGGGGGCGGTACGCGACCCTACATCGCGCCTGAGTCCTGGAAAGGGTTCACGAGCACGGCAAGTGATGTGTGGGGGTACGGCTGTGTCCTCTACGCCCTGGCGACAGGGCGTCTGACTGCCCGCACCGTGCGGATCATGTCAGACGAGGCGCGTCATGACGGTTTTGCCTCCATGGTGCTCAACGACATTTTAAGTCGGCGCTACTCGCTGGCGTTTGCGAGCTTCGTGGTGTCGTTGCTCGTCGTAGACCCAGCAAAGCGACCCACAGCGGTGATGGCTGAGCGCTGTTTTTTGGTGACATCTGATGAGGTGCGTTTCGACGCGTCCAGTCCATTTTTCAGCAACGTGCTCGACTTGTGAGGCTGATGGGAAAAACAAAAATATATTTTTTGGAAAAAAAAACTGAGAAGCAAATAATTTAAAACAAAGGGACACGTCGAAGAGTTACAGCACATGTTTTGCAAATATGTGTGTGTGTGTGCTCTTATCTCGCTCTCGTTGTGAGTTATTCGTTTTCTTTCCCTCAGCTATCGCTCATTTTTTTTTTGCTTAGAATAATAATCCTGTCAAGAGAGAGAAATACAGAAGCAAGCATAGCAGCACATTGCAGTATGCAGTAGGTATTGTCGCTCTTCCTCTTGTTGATCCCAAAAATCTCAGTTTGACAGCTCTATTACTTGTATACATTGAAGTCTCACGAAAACGTAGTTTAAAGGAGTAGCGTTCATTTCTCTCTTTCTTTCTTTCTTTTTTTTTTTTTTGTTCAGATAGAAGGGAGTAGCCCTCTTCAGTGCGACGAAGCTGTGTCATGGGTGTCCTTACACCGACCACATGTGGATCTGCAGTCACAAATGGGTTACGCCGCTTCATGGGTGTCGATAAGGGGAAGCAACAGAGTGAAAGTGAGCTCTCTTTCTCTCTCTCTCTTTATGTGTATATCGACCTCAACACAAGACGGTGCCGATTCGTGTGCAGGCAAATTCATGAGCACACACAAAGCAATCAAGGGGGCAAAGAAAGCGAGAAGGAGAAACAAAATTATCTGAAACGACGCCCCTCTCTTATATCCCCATCATGTATGTGTAAATGTATATATATCTCCCCCCCCCCCCCTCTTGCATCCTGCTATGTCTCGCAACGAATGTTTCTTGTGTCGCGTGTGTATGTGTGTTTTTTTTTTCAAAACCGCAAAAAAAAAAAGCAGGAACGGTAAAATCACTGTAGAAGTAGCTCGTTCACCGTGTTGCTCGGTGCGGTTGTTGCTGTTTGTTTTTCGTGTGTGATCATCTGATGCTTACACGCCGTCTTGTCACGTCAGGGGTGGGTAGCGGAGGCGCCAGCGGCATCTCTGGGTCGCGTATCCCTCTCATACACGTTGACCATACCTTCTCATGCGCCTCACTCTGTCTCACAGGCCACAACAACAACAGCCTCAGCGCTGGCAATGGGGGTGGTGGTGGTGCTCAGCAGCATGGATTGTTCACAGCCACACGTCCATCGCTGTTCATGGGTGGTTTTTTCTCTAGCAAAGGCAAGAGCACACGTGGCGGGGGCTCGACCTCCTCTTCCTCCTTGGGTGAGTCCATTCTGAATCAAGCTGCGGAAGGCATGGGCGGGCCTGGCGTGGGACAGCCTCTTGCCTCCATTGGTGGCGATGATGGCCAGACAGGTGGCCAGCTCCCTGCACAAAACACGTTCTTCTCCGGCACGCCTGGCGCAACGGTGCCAAAGGATGACATCGATGATATTTTAATGGAGCGTGCCGCGCACTTAACGGGGCCTCGGCGTCGCCCGGTGTCGTATGACATTGCGGTCAAGAAGGCCGCCCGCGCCAAGGAAGCGAAGGAGGCGCGTGAGCAGGCGCGACTCGAGAAGCTGTTCGACGAGTTCAACATGCCCCGTGAAGCGCAAAACCCGAATCGCAAGTTGGAGTTTTGGGAGTTCAAGCCCGACGAAGACCACAAAGCACTCGTCTTGCTGCTCTACCGGAACGTGCTAAAAGGTCTGATGAACTTTAAGAGCGTGCGGCGTCGCAGCATTCTCGCCTACGCACGTTTTGCATTTCGCCGGCGTGCGAACGCGACGGAGAAATTACTCATTGACGAGTGCATCGAAGAAGCACGCAGAGCCATCTACGTGCTTGAAAAGCACCACCGATTTACAGAAACACGCGAGTTCGAATTTGACACCATGACGATGCCGAAAGATACGGGTCAAGACGTGAAGACCTACATGGAGGAGCACTACGACCCCGAAGTATCTCGGATGCAATTTCAAAACTTCACCGACGTCCAACCGGGTAAAGAGCATTTGCATCGTCAAAACCTCGGGCCGACGAGCGGTGAGCACCACTGGAAGGACCAGAAAAGCTCAACGGGGTATAAGATCGAGATTCGAGACGAAGATAAAGTGCTGCGTCCTCCACCTCCGCCGAATATGGGGTTAGGGCAAAAGGGCGTCAAGTGAGGGCTCGAGTGTTTTGTTGTTGTTGCTGTTATAGTTGTGGATGGGAATGTTAGTGTCAAGGGATATGGTGTCTCTCTCTTTGTTATTCCTCTGTTAGTTTATTTGTCTGGTTTTTGTTGTTGTTGTTTTCGTGCCTTGGTGCATTGTCGTGTTGTGAGGTCAGCAGCTGCATTCACTTGCTACGCTCTTCTTGTTTCCATTCACAGAATCTACGTACCGTGGCACTTCCAAGACATGAAAAAAAAAACAAGCAAAAATGCAGACTTGGCAGTGCCTTCAAGCAAAACGAAAAAAACGTGTTATGCATGTATAGGCCCTTCCTTCGGTAACACTAGCGCATTCCCAGTTGTTCTCGACGGTTGTCATTGCCTTCCTACTGTGCTTTCTTTCACAACAAAAGAACACGAAAAGGTATCATGTACATATTGCAAATAAAAAAGAAACAGGGCATACCTTGAAAAACGGAGCTGTATCGTTTTTCCCAAGAACGCGCACAAGCTTTTTCTTATGCAGATCGATCTATGCACCTTTCATTTTCCCTCTCTCTCTCTCTCTCTTTCTCATTTTCACGAGTGATTTTATTCACAGCAAATATCCCCTTTTGTCACACCAAAAAAAAAAAAAGTGGGCAATTGTGGAGACGGAGAGCAACCTGTTGAGGAACAGGAAATACTGACAAGCTGATAGAATCTCCTGGGCGTACTTGTTTAGTCGTAATTTGCTGTTTTATTGTTTTTTTATTTTTGTTTTTTGTTGTTTCCACATTTACTATATTGCAGATTTCTTTTCGCTCTCTCTCTCTGATATCTGCATGATCTGAATTCTGAATCGCCCTTGCTCTCGTTACTCCGTGTAATCTCTCCCTTTATCTATCTCTTTATCTTTGTTAATTTACTGTTTTTCACTAAATACAAATTACCTTTTCCCTTTTTTCTCTCTTTACTGACTTTTTTTTTTTGAAGTCATCAGGCAATTTTTTTTTGTTCACGTTGAGTAACTCTTTTTTATCCTGTTTCTTCAGGATTGTTTTAATATATAAGGATCTCTAAATTGTTCTCGTTCACTTTTTTTTTTCTTTTTTCTTTTCTTCATTCCCTCCCCCCCCTCCTTCGCATTACTCGTCTTTCTCTTGTTTTAGCCCGCGAGTGGTTGTCCACAGAGAAAAACAAATTCAAGAAAAACACTGACAAGAGAACGTTACTTGAATCCTCCTTTTTGTTGTTGTTGTTTGATTGTCGTATTTCTCCGCTATTATCCTTTTTTAGTTTCTTTCTATTTACATTTGAACTTTCGTTTTTCGTTTTTTTTTTTGCGCCTTCTCTTTATTGTTATAAAGAGAAAAAAAAAAGAAAGAAACCAAAAATAAAAGCAAGGAAACGCCGCTATTTTCAGAAGCACAAAGCAACGCTGACGATTGAAGACAAAAAAAAACTAATTCCTCTCTTCGAATTAGTCACTCGACTTTTTTTTTCTTTTTTTATTCAATTTCTTCGCCCCCCCCCCCCTGCACCGCAGGTTGTACCTTCCTTCGTTTCTCATTCATTTTACTTTTTTTCTCTTTTTACACGCACTCACCTGCCCGATCCTTTCGTTTTCTTTCTTTTGCTTTTCTTTTTTGTTCGTTCTCGTGTGTGTTTCTCTCGATAGCGATACTTCTTCGTTCACTCACTTTCGTCCCCCCACCCCGTCTTCCTCTTCTCTCTGTTTATCCCACATAGAACTAATCGTGGACAAACAAGCACGCGCACGCGCACACGATCGTGATTAAGGGTTTTCGCCTCTAGATTATACCCATCTTGGCGTCGCAAGCCCTAACATTTCTCTATCTCTTACTACCTAAGGTCGTTCTGGGAAAAAAAAACAGAAAAATCGAAGGAAAAAAGTACCAGCCAAAGAGAAAAGATCGACACATCAGCTAATCGAGATAGTGTCGAAGAAGTGAACCGCCACAAAAAAAAACGAAAAAAGAGGAAGAGAATACCATATTTCCAGTGATTCTTTGGGTTTTCTTGTTGCAAGAAAAGCTCTCCCTTTCTCTCTCTCTCGTTCCTCGCGTTTTGACCGACAGCTTTTCGTCTGCAAGTTCAACGCCGTTTTTTTCCTGTTTTGTTCTTCATCCCTTCCTCACCGAGACATAGTTCTCTCGCTTCTTTTTCAACAGTCTTTCCACTAGAAAGTAGGCCCTTTCTCTCGTGATAGCGGTGGATTGCTCTTCTTTTTTTTTTATTGGTATCTGCCTTAGTGACCAAAAAAAAATCTGAGAAAAAATAAAAATCACGAGGAGCTAAAAGCACGCAACCCGAAAAGGTGGCAATACACTTCTAGGTGCACTCTTTCTTATAATTTTGTGTTCTTTTTTTTTTTTTCGCTGTTTGTTCCATTTTTGTGTTTTGCACCACCGAATACGGAAAAAGAATAGGGAAGTCTCGTCTCAAACTGCAGGTTTTTGACGTGATTGTTTGCTTTTTTTTTTTTTACAAAGAGGCATCACTTTTTCCTCCTCCTCACTTGTTTCGCTTTCTCTTCAATTCCTGTTTTATCACTTCCCCAGCTCACCATACAAGCACGGGCACGCACACACGAACGCACGAACACGCCATACGACCTCCGTTTTTTTTTAGTGTGTATTATCTGTTTGTTTGTTTCTCTCGAGACTCGCTTGTATTGTTCTTCTTTTTCTTTAACCCCTCGTGTTCGTCGAAAATAATAACTACATTCTCGATTCGTGTGTTTTTCGGGGGGTCACATTGACTGTGCTTGAAGAAGAAAGAAGAGGGGAAAAGGTCACTAAATCCTATACCACGACACCTCTATCTTCATCACAATTTCTGTAGTTGTGTGAGCATCCTGTAGTTTTTGTGTGTGTGTGTTTGCCGTTATTGTTGCTTTTTTGTTTTGTTTTGTTTTTGTGCACTTCACTCAGTCTGCAATAGCTAACAGAAAAGAGCCTGTACCCAACGCAACAAAACAAAAGGGATAATACATACACACAACTGCTTTGACGCCTCACACGAGTACAGGCCTTCTTTGTTGTTGTTGTTGTTGTTGTTGTTTGTTTGTTTCTTCTTTAATCATAGTTATATTATTGCGTGAATACTTGTGTGTGTGTGTTTGTTAGATAGTGTGTTGCTCTTTAAAAAAAAAATCGCAGTGAACCATGTCTGAACCAGAGCCACTCTTGAAAAGTAAGAGCGCCGAGCCACCTGTCCGTGCGCGAGCGCCATCACCGCATCGCAGTCTAAAGCTGCGACGGCCCTCGCGCCCCTTGGTTGACCTCGCCACACCGACCTCCCCACTCGTGTCACGAGATGCCGCACTAAGACGACGTACCGTTGATGATACCCGTGTTTCGCAACATCACGCTGGAGAGACACACATGCGTCGCTCCACCGCCCCGACGCCGTCGCGATCGCCTGGGTTGTTGCTTCTGTCTCCGCTCAAATCACCATTAGTGATGGGCGTGTCAGACTCGCTTGTGCCTCTTCGACGGCCTTCACGCCCTCTCGTCGCTGCGCCGGGTTGGCGTACAGACGAAGACCGCACGCAGACAGAACGACAACAACAACAACAACAACCATCGCGGCCGCATTCTCTCATTTCGCACGCCACGAATCGAGGCGGAATAAGCAGCAGTGGGCAAACAAGTGTGACAGGAGGCAGCCCTGCCCGACGCGGTCTGACGCCGCCCTCCTTGCGCAACTCTGTCACGTCTCTCGGAGGCCTCCAGTCTCTTCGCAATCACAGCACCTCAGTTTGTGGTACAGTGGTTGTCGGCAGCGGCTCCTTCGATGCACGCACGCACAGCCCGCAGGAGCGGCTAGACTCGAACGAGCCCAACACCGTCTTGGATAATCCCATGTCTGCGGGGAGTGCGACCTTCAGCGGTGACGAAGGCTGTGGTGGCTACACGAGCAGCAACCACACCATCACGAGCAATCTGGCTACCAGCGCGGGCATGACGTGCACGACAACACCACAATCCGCCAGTTTCGCCAACGCGGAGTTCGGCTCTGGGTCTGCCACGGGCACCCCCAGCTCCCTTCCTGACCATCACGGCCACGTGACTGCCTTGAGCTGGATTGCAATCGATGGCAGCAGCAGCGGCGTGCCTCACTCTGCTGGCACCCGCACGGTCAGCACGAGTGCGAGTAGTCGTATTGGCACTGGTTTATCACGTGACTACAGCCTTCCGTTAGTGCTGGCGCACGGCGGTGTTGTTGGGCATGCACGCAGCCCTCTCTCACGTGATGGTCAGACACGCGTAGATTCCGCAGCACCTTGTGAACTGCTGGACATGGCAAGCACACAACCTGGCGCATCTGCGTCTACGGCGCGGCCGATCTCTCCACCTGAATACGCCTCCGCCGGTTCACACATCGCGTCACCCCTCGGAGATTTTCAAAGTCTGCCGAACAGTGAATCGGATGCCCCGCCGTTCCGCGCCGGTGGCGTGACGCCGAGCGCGAAGGCCATTCGCGGTGCCGCGGATGCTATGCAGCGGCACAGCCTCTCGCACTACTCGCAGCCGCCGAGCGGGTCCTCGACCGGCTCCTCACCACGAAAACTATTCGATCTCCTTCACAGTGGCAGCAGCTCCGAAGCCATGGTGAGTCTCTCAGGGGCAAATAATACCCTCTCGTCCTCGTCGCCGATGTGTGGTGTATTCCAGCAGGCGAGCAGCGGGTGTGCTGCGGGGAGTGAGCTGACATTGGTCAGTACACCCCTCATCGTGCCCTTCTCCACCCAGATGACACCGATCGCGCGTCACGTCGAGAACAACGAGGCAGTCAGCGTGTCGGTGAGTCCGTCTGCGTCCATGCCCACGCCAGGGAGTGGCTCTGCTCCGTCTTACTCACCTACTACCGCGCCGTTCGCCCTACGCTTAGGAGATGCGAAAGGCGAGAGTGCAGAAGTGCGTGCTAGCGCAGATCGCGAGGGGCACGGCGAGCCGTCATCCCAACACGACAGCGCCACTGCCGAGCGCACAGCAGACCAAACCTCGGCGAAACCTAAAGAAAAAGAAGACGAGTGTGAGAGCGACGTCACAACGACGGAGACAAGAGAGGGAAGTGGTGGTTCGGAAAAGGATGCGTTGCGCAGCAACGTGACAGGTGTCTTCGCCCCAGAACCAGTTGGCGCCTCCTCCACGGCCGGCAGCACGCACGCCGCCATGAGCCCCGATCTCTCCATTGTCACCACACCGCTCTCTCGGCCGCAGCCGCGCCTGTTAGCGCCGCTGCCCCGCCCTCGCCACCAATCGACAAGCAGCACCAACACGGACAGCGAGGATCGCCGCACCGCGAGCGGGTTCACCGGCGGTGATGACGCAAGCTTCCTCCTCACACCATTGGTGAACAGCTCCCAGACAGCGTGTCTGTCTGGCCATGCCCCGCTGACGCTCAGCGTGAGTCCCGACTTTCCTTCAGGCCCTGGCGCAGCGCACATCGTGGAGGGCTCCTTGTTGATGGGGTCATCCTCGTACGGTGAGATGCCTCCGCAGATGGGCAGCACAGTGACGCCCACCGCGCAGCTCCCTCTCGCAGCACCTTGCAGCGGTGTGGGCCTCAGCAGTGTCTTCAGCCAAACGGATACAAGCAAGACGAGTCTCGCCACGGCCCTGTTGGCGCCACATGACGCAAGTGCCGCCAGCGCGCCGAGCAGCGCAAGCATTGTGAGCACCGCCACGCGAGATAGCGGCAGTGCCCACGTGACGGTCCCACCCCATTCCGGTGTGTCGGTCACTTTGACGCCGACGGCGTGCTTCAGCAGCGAGCACAGCGTGAACAGCCGCACAGGCACGCTCTCGCAGACCGACACGGTGGTAGCTAACCCGCTAAACTCTCCCACAGCCCACTCTGTGCAGGACAACACAATAGCACCAATGAAAACGGCGACGAGAAGCCTTGGCACTGGCTCTGCGGGCGGGAGCACGGCGAGTACGCACCGCTTCGACCACACCAACGCAGTGCCGCGCGGAGAGGAGAGCAGCCTCAGCGTTGTCGGTGGCGTCGAGGAGGAGGTCCCTACACTTGGGAGACACACGCACGAAGCCCTCGCCTCTCCGTTGGAGCTGTCAACGAGCACAGACGACGCAAGCAGCATGGCGGCGATGTCTGGCGGCGGTGGTCATCAGGGAGCCGATGGAGAGGGTCACGCGGAGATGGATGCGTTTTACCGATCTGCGATTGCCTATCCCGCCCCGCCGACGCCTCCTCCACCCTCTGCGAGGCAGTGTTGGGTGGCTGGCGGTGCTGTGGGTCTCTCGAACCTCGGTGCAGCCACGGCAACGAAGACCGAGGCAAGGACGGAGACTGCTGTGGCACACGTAGTGAAGGAGTCGTCGTCACCGTCATGTGTAAATGGTGGACGTGCGTTGGTGTCCAATGCTGAGGCACGCGGTGGCGCGTCTCAGTCTGTGACCATACCACCGCAGCAGCCGCCGGGCCGGGTAACTGCGGTGGAGTCAATCATGGTGGAGACGAGTTTTGCCAATCTCGTTAACAACACGAATACTCTTTCGGCGGACTCATCATTAGAAGAAACAGAAGCAACCTTGGCACTCCCTGCAGTGACGCCAGGGGTACGTGGTGGTGATGACGGTGGCGGTGGCCTTACAAGCACCACCACAGGCGCGGCGAGTCCTGTCGGAGGCCTCTACACGCGATCAGTGCGGCGGCCTTCTGTGACTGTGTTTAGTCCTGCCACCTCCAGCCGATCGCACCGCGGTCGCAGCAGCAGCAGCGGCAGCCACAGCCCCAACACAGCAATAATAACAACAACAAACGGCAATGTGTTGAACGGCACCACCTCCGTGGCCTTACACGGACTCACCCGGAACGGAAGCGTGACGGATAGCATTGACTCGGTGAGTGAAGGTGGCGTGTCGACAGGGCTGAAGCGAGCAAGCCGTGCTAGCCTCATGAGTGGCATGGCCACGGCGGCAGCAGTTGGTTCTGGGGGGGTGCTTGCCTCGACGACCACGACAAAAGCAACAACGACAGCATCGCGCAGTGAGACGAGTGAGACGGGAGACGATGCCACCTCGCTTTCTCTGGCGCTCTTTCTGGAGCGGCCGCGAGGGTCAGAGGTGAGCTTCACAGGTATGGCCGACGCTGCCGCCGGAGCGCCCGTCATGACAAAGAAAGCATCGACGCACCTTGGCAGCAGCGCCGAAGCCGAGCCATTCGCAGTGGTGGGCGCCACGAAGACGCCTGACCCGGCCCTCGCTCGCAGCCTCACGCGCGAAGGTGAGGCCCTTCTCACGAGCTTGCACTCCGTGGATTACTACATGCGTCATCTAGACCTTCTCGAGCCCTCGCTCGCGTTGTTGACGGGCTCGCGAGTTGGCTCCAGCCAGGCAAGCAGCTTCACCACGGCGACGCTCGCCACGAGCCCACGCGCCGGTGCCTCGACCTCCTTGTCCCCCACGATTGCTGAGCGACTCTTGTCGTGGTCTGGACAGAGCGGTCGCGTGCCGCGTCTGGATCCTGCGCTGGTGGCAGAGGCGCGCCGCAAAGCATCGGGCACCACTGTGAGCTCGATCCACTCCACAGCGGGGGTGTCGTCGAACGCGTCAACGCCACCAACGACGGTTAAAGCATCTCCCACAGCTGACCACGCACGCGATGGACACGAGGAAGGGGAGGACGTGCTCATCTCGGTGCCCACGTCAGGCGGAAGCGGTGGCGGTCAGGTCGAGCAAACCGCGGAGCCCAGAGCGAATAGCACTGTCCCCGACGGGTCGTGCACGCCACAGCAACTCACATCACCTACGATGGTCAGCTCACCGCTCACGACAACTCCCACGACGGCAATCACGAGTCCTTTCGGCATAACGCCATTCACATCACCGGCGATGGTCTGCGTACCCGCTGTGTTCGCGCCATCGGCGGTGACCGTGCCTGCCCTCAGCCCTGGCGCGCTCTCACAGGACGACGGCCTTGGAAGTCTCCGCGCAGCTCTCCTCAACCTCGGTAGTCCAATCTGGCTTGCGACGAATGCGAGCGGTAGTGGTGATGGCAGGACCAATGTGCTGGGGGCGAACGGCCGACACGATAGCAGCAGCAGGAGCACCCAGAACAACAACAATAACAACAACGTGTGCTTGAGCAATTCCAGCACGCCACACGGCAACCATTTCTCCATGAATAACAGCACAAACTCCTCACGCCCGCCCGACACCGGCACAGCCGCGCCCGCCCCTACGATCGACACAGCCACCATGGGTCAACTGAATTCGCAGCTCTCCTTATCATGGCCCTTGTCTGACTACTCGCAGCCACATCCGCCGTTCACAGCAGTAGTCGATGACACGTACACATCACCTCACCAAGATAACAGCAGCGCCTCGGACGTGCCCGCCGCAGCAGCAGCAGCAGAGCCAGTAGCAGTAGCCGTGCGTGGCGACGGAGAAGGCAGCAGAGGTGCGAGTCCAATCGGTACTGTCTTTAGCCCTTCTCAGCTCGAAGTGGACCATCGCTGGGGTTGGTTTGTAGATACCCGTCCCATGCTCGAAGTCGCAGCTCTCCTTCAACAAAATGAGATGCACTGTGACCAGGCACAGCGAACACCGCACGTGTTCGTTCCACAGGAGCTCCTCTCACCGACCAACGTGGTCGCCTCCTCTTCCTCGCCGTCGTCGGGCACGCTGCTGCCGCCCACGGCAGTATCGGTGCCGGCTGCGGCGCCCAGTGCGATGGGGAGCCGTGTCACCAACAACATGTGCGGACCGAATTTAACGAGTGCTCTCGAGTGCATTGGCGCGGGTGGGGGGAGGTCCGCGTGGTTTCCACCCTCCGCGGTAGAGGCGTCGCTGGCTGTGTCGCCATTCAGCACGGTCTTGCCCCTCATTGACGTCCCCGGTAGCGCGTCGTTAAAGTCCCAAACTGCCCCTCTCCATGCCCACACCATGGCTCCGCTCAACCTCAACGAGCCCATGAGTGGCAGCGGTGCGTCACGCCGTCGCTACGTCAGCCGAGAGAATAGTCTCGTTTGGGAAAACTCGGGTTCTTCGATGCCCTCCTTGCTGAGGAGCCAAATGAGCGGAGGCTCTGGCAGAGGCACGCTCTTCGCCGATGGTCACAGCAGCAGCAGCGGTGGTGGCGGCGCGTTCCGGCCTGGCCGTCGCGCTCAAGGAAGGGGCTTCAATCACCGCGTCACCTCGGGCACCGCCGCCGCGACCACGACCACAATGCGAAGCAGCGGTCTGTCCGGTGATGCTAGTGTTGTTGGTTTTGTCGAGCAGGACGCGGTGACCTCAGCCGGGGAGGACAGCACGATGCACAACAACAACAGCACGTCTGGTAATGGTGGTGGCGGTGTGTTTAGCATTGTTCGTGGATTGAAGCGAGCAGGCTCGAAGGCGTCGTCGCGCGGGGTCAACCTGGGGGAGAGCGAACTGGATGCGATTGACAACAACACGAGCAACACGGAGGCAGACGGGGAGACGAAGGAGGAAGCTCTGTCACGCAAGACGAACGGTACGACAATGCGGACCATCGCGCGAGGCGGCAACAGCAGTATCGTGCCTCTTCTCACTCTCCCTCGACATCCTCGCGAAGACGTCGACGACGAGGAAGATGGTCATGCCGACGCTCTTCGCTCCACCGCGTATGTGCCCCTCGCCGGAGCCTGGGATGGAATAGGCACTTACTTGTCTTCCGCTGCAACCAACTCCATCTTGGCAGAGAGCGGCAGCAGCACGCTGACGAGTCCGACGCAAACGCCGCGTTGTGGCGGCGGCGGCGGTGGTAACGCGAGTAACACACATCACCGTACCGCACACAGCGGGCCGCTCTGCGAAGCAGCGCATGGCCAACCAATGCATATCGACGACGAGGATGATAACGACGAGGATCACCTGGAAGAAAGCGAGATGCGCGATGAGGACGACAGCGCCGGTAGCGATGATGAAGAGGAGAAGCAGGATTCAGAAGGTCACGATGACAAGGAGGAGATGGCGCTGCTACGGGCAATACTTCACAATATAGCGGAGCATCACTCCAGTGATGCACACCATGTTGGTGGTGCTGATAGTCGCAGTGATGCGGCTCAGTGCGGTCATGGCGAGAAGCAGTCCACGCCCCTCGGTTGGGAACAACTCGGGGCTCCACGCCGGCCCTCCGCAACCGCCACAGTACATGCGCCTGGTGATGTGTGTCGCAACGACGGCGAGGTCTCCTATTCCATCCACGACAGTACCGGACACGACAGCGACACCGCACTTCAGCGAACTGTGCTGCAGCGGTGGGCACGACAGACCCGCGAGGACCCCAGCTTTAACGGGAGCACGTCTGCGAAGTATCAGCAGCAGCAGCGGCAATCTTTACTCGGCGCCTCTACTGCGTCTTCCGCGTTAACGACAACAGCGGTTCCTGTGACGGCGTGGGTGCCTGCGCTGCCCAACACGAGTGATGCGCGTCGGAACAGCAGCGGACATCGCCCCTATGGCAGCCGCGGTGGGAGCATTGTGTACGACGAGAATCAATACGCCTATCGCTCCGCCGCCGGCTTGTTCGGTTTTAATGAAGATGCTTTAGAAGCGGAAGAGAACAAACGCATGGCGCACAGGAAGGCCAACAAGGTCATTCACAGCTCGAAGGCACTGGCGGCGCTGAGGTGCGGTGTGTTTGGGCCGGCCTATACCCTTCACGTTGAAGACGCCGATGGCAACAGTGGTGACGACGCGCCTGACGAGAGTTCTCGCTATCAGAATGGCATTCTCTACGCAGCCTACAGGCCGGCAACGGAGCAGAGCGCGGAGGAGCATGGCAGCGAGGAGGTGCTAGATGAACACGATGGACCAGATGAACAAGACGAACAACAACAAGAAGAAGAAGAAGACCGTGCGGATGCCAAGGGTGATGGTGTAAATCCGCACTTTACTGATCATCTCGTCTTGGGGCACAGCCCGTTCGCGGTCGCCTACACACTTCCGCGTGTACATCGCCAGAAGTCCATCATGGCAACGACTGGCAGCAGCAACAACAGCAACAGCAACAGCGACAGCAGCAACAATCCGCAAGAGACCGGAATGAGTCCAGATAGTGTGGCTCAGGTAATCGTCTTCGACGTGGATGCACCGCACACACTGGCGGCTGCGCCGTGGCCCGCGCCGGCGGCACAGGTGCCTCTCATCGGTCTGACTGATTCACATACATCGCGCGCAGCCTCGGCAGGTGACGTGCTGCGCGAAGCGGCGCGCACGCAAAGCGGGGACCTTGGAAGCATCGATGGCAGTGCGGCGGGAAGCGGTTATGGTTTAGCCTCTGTCGGCTCCTTGTCGAGCCCACCGTTTAAATGCAGCACAGCACCGCCGAGCTATGTCGTCGATGCGCGGTTGTTAAGTCGCACGTCGCACCCCAGCGCATATTTCTCCTCCGGCACCGCTCGTCTTTCGGAAAGTGAAGCGCCAGACAGTCTTGTCACGCGAGATGCAATTTGGAAGCCGGAGAAGGGTCATGCGCACACCACCAACAACACTCTACAGCCCCCATCACCCCAGCAGCAGCAGCAGCAAGAATCGCAAACATCTCACCCCCAGCAGCAGCAGCAGCAGCCCCACACATTGCTGACGGCCTTACCGCACTGGCGAAGACACTCGCCGCGTGCGCCTCCCCGCGTCGCCATGACAGTCGCGTCTGTCAGAACGGAGATGAGCATGCTCGCCGCGGTGCAACTTCCCGACACGCCACACGTCGCTACACCTCGTGACTACCAGCCGCTGGGCATGCCTGTGCTTCCCTCCGAGCTCCCCACACAGACCATACCGCACACGTCCTCCCTTCACGCCACCTTGACGCCGCTTCATGTAGTCACGGAGCGATGCGTGGTGCCGGCGTACACCACAAAAGCCCCGACCGTCGTGCTTTGTGGAAGTGAATTCAGCGATTCCGTCTCTGACCGCAGTCCGCCCGGCGCGAGCGCTCTGGCCCCCACGCAAAAGGCCCCCAGGCCGTCGCGCACGGACTCATCCTCCCTGCGAACAGCTGCTCAAGACACTGCTTGCTGCGCGGTGGAGAAGCAGGTCGTGGATGAAGAGGAGGCCAACGACGAAGGACAGCACGCGAACGCGAGCACGATCTGCTCCAGCATTCTCTCCCCTGTCGCACCCACACACGTTCAAGCCTCGCCCTCCTCGACAGGGACGGCGCACCACAGCAGCACCGCATCTCCACGCGTTACCCGATCGCGACCCTCGATTACACAGTGGGTTCTTCCACCGGATGTGGATGCCAACAGTATCCATCCCAGCACCAACGACAGCAACGCAACGACCAAGAACCCGCGAAGAACACGCAGCGGGGCTGGTCGCGTGAGCAACAGCAGCAGCACCAGCAATAGCAATAGCGGCCACACAAAGTGGCGCTATTTGGGTCACTCGCCGAGTCTGGCCTCGCTTGAGCTGGCCACGGAGATGTCCGAAGTAGAGCTCGCGGGGTTCCCTCAACTCATGCATGACGCGCAGTGCAGTGGGCCGACGACACGTCTTGCTCATTCACACCTCGTGGATCAGAACGGATCGGGCACATCTCATCGGTCACCAACGACAGGTACGCACCTGATAGTTAGTGGCAGCTCTCGCCGTGGTCCTGGAGCCGGTGGTGGTGATGGTGGTGGTGATGTTCAGCGAGAGCCAGCGCTGGACGCATCTATTTTTGGAGTACGTCTTGGAGATACCCCGGGCGGGGCCTCGCTGGGATCCTTCTCGTGGTCTGACACATGCTCCGCTGATGATGAGTAAGGGGGTGGTATTGTTTTGGTGCGAAGGAGAGAGAGAAACGCACACACAAAAAAAAAAGAGAACAATGGTTACAAAGGAAAGAAAGTGAAAAGGGGGGAGAGAACAGACAGTGAAACTCATTCGCGCTTGTGTGTGTGTGTGTGTCGTCTGTTCTCTCTCTCTCTCTCTCTTTCACGGAATTCCTTCCTATGTTCCTTTTTTATTTTGTGATTCCTAAATAATAAGGATATATATGATCTCGTTTTTTGATTATCAAGTATTGGTCTGTGTTTTTTGATTTTTTTCTTTTTTGTTTTTGCTTCGAATCGGGCGCATACTTGTGTTTCCTCAACAGGACAAATAAACCACTTTTTTATTTCTTTAAATCTCTCTCTCTCTCTCCTTTTCTTTTGGCCACATTTATTTTTTATTTGCTTTCTTATAACTAGTAATATGTGTGAGTGTGGCTGTAATCGTTTAGAGGAAGAGAGAAATTGTTTTTTTTTTTCAAAATCAATGTGCTTAGCAAAAAAAAAAACGATTATTCAATTCTAAAAACAAAACAAAAAATAACTTCAAGCCAGTGACAGTAGTTGACACTGATGAAGAAAAGCGAGAAGGCAAGAAAAGGCTGGTTTTCTCTGAGGGGTACATTTCTCCACAGGGGATTCAGTGTTTTTTTTTTCTGTTTATGTGCACAACCTCGTTGCTGTTGTTGTTGTTTTTCTGATTGAAATATTACGGATTGAATGTCTCTTACTATTATTATTATCATTATTCACTTTTGCCTTTTTTTGTTGTTTCTTCTTGAGTTCAGTAAGATTGCTTTTCTTGTCTTCCGCCAAAGCAACTCGCCTGAAGTCCGCATGTTTCTTTCTCTCTCTCGTTTTTTTTTTGTTGTTGTTGTTGTTGTTGTTGGTTGGTTTTTTGTGCTTTTTTTTTTCTCTAAATCTCTCGCATTTGGTGTGCCTTTGATCAGGCAATATCACGGAAAAACAAAATGTCATTTCCGCACTTCTGGAAAGGTGCGGCTTGACAAGGGGGTAAAAGTCGCAGGTGATGCGTTTTGAAGCACAACAAACAAAAAGATATTTACAACAGCAGCAAGTGTTTACGCATAGCACGCCACACACGCACTCTCTCTCTCTCTCACTCTCTCTACCTCTTTGGAGAAAAGGGAAACAAATTGGTTGAAGAAGTTACTCTCGCACGTGTGCGAACAGTACTGCCAAGAGAAAAGTGTCCACGCACACACTTAGAAGCGAGTGATAAGCACTTCGTCGTTATGCATCTGTCCTTGTGCGCCTTCTCGTCTACAAGCCTGTGTAGTCAAGGGGAGGGGGGGCGCAATCTGCGTATGCGTTGATACTTGGCCTCTGTCAACCTTCTTTACGGATATTGTGCAGGTCTCTTCAGAAAATCGGAACGCACTCTCTTACAGCACATCAACACTCCAAAAAAATATTTGACTCTCATTCGTTGAATCAAACTGTGTGGTATCATTTGGTGGTACGTGTGTAAACATAATAAAAGGAAAACGAAACAAAAAATTGTACATACTAGAAACATCAGGATCAAAAAAAAACAAAGAGAGGGAAAGACTTGACGAATCAGTAAACAGCAAAGACCGAAACGTATCGATCTTTTTTTTGTTTTTGTTTGTTTGTGTTTTTTGTTCTCTTGTCAGATCCAACGATGCTTGCTAAGGATCAAAACGGCCAGTCCGGCGAGGAAGATCATGAGCCCATGAACGACGCTCACAGTAACCCAGAAGCCGCCCAGGTCTCCTCGGAGAAGCCAGACTTTGGCGGGCCTCTCGGAAACGGCAGCTCCTTCTGTCTTGAAAAGGAAGAGTTCGACAAGCTCACCAAGGCGGAGGCGAAGTATTTTGCTATTGGCGAGAAAATCCTTGCGCGTGCCGATGTCAAGATTGGTGGCGATCGACCGTGGGATATGGTGGTGCACAACCCCCTCGCATACCGCCGTATCATCAACAAGGGCACAATCGGTCTCGGTGAGTCCTTTATGGAGGGCTGGTGGGACACACACGATTTTTACGCGCTGGATGTGTTCTTCAAGAAGGTGCTGGAGGGCGGTATTGAGTATTATTTTCCCAACAACGCCAAAGACCTCGCCAACGTTCTGAAAGCCAAGATGTTCAACCCACAAACGAAACGCAAAAGTAAGAAAGTTGGCGTGCAACACTACGACATTGGCAACGCCTTCTTCGAGAAGATGCTCGGCCCCTCCATGCAGTACAGCTGCGCCTACTGGGAGAAGACCGACCCTGCCACGGGCAAGAAAGTGCCCATCGAGACCCTCGACGAGGCGCAAATGACCAAACTCAAAATGATTGGCGACAAGCTGCGGCTGAAGGAAGGCTTGGAAGTGTTGGACGTGGGTTGCGGATGGGGTACGCTGGCGAAGTTTCTCGCGGACACGTACAAGGTCAAGGTCACGGGGATCACCATCTCCGAGGAGCAGCGCAAGAGCGCGGCGGAGCGGGTGAAGGACAACCCGGACGTCACAATCCTCAACCAAGACTACCGTGATGCCAAGTTCACCAAGAAGTTCGACCGCATCGTCTCCGTTGGCATGTTTGAGCACGTGGGTCCGAAGAACTACGCCACCTTCTTCAAAAACGTCCGCCGTCTCATCAAGGACGACGACCCCGAAGCTGTGTTTCTGCTCCACACAATTGGCAGCAAGCAAACCATGGCCAGCGCGGATCAATGGTATCTCAAGTACATCTTCCCAGGGGGGTGTCTGCCGTCTGTCGCAAACATTGGCGAGACGGCGCAAAAGTACTTCGTGATGGAGGACTGGCATAACTTTGGGCACTTCTACGCACTCACACTTCTCGCGTGGCGCAAGAACTTTCTCGAGTACTGGAAGCATGGGCAGGCATCATCGGAGAGGGATCAGACTGACAGTGATGTGTTCTTCCGTATGTTCTACTATTATCTAAGCAGCAGCGCAGGTGCTTTTGAAGCCCGTGATCTCCAGCTCTGGCAAATTGTGTGGAGCCCGAATGGCATCCCCGGTTACCCGTCTGTCGTGCGTCCGTAACAAAAGCAAAGACCAATTAAAAAAAGCAGTTGGTGGCTTTCTTTCTCCCGTCCCCCCCCCCCCCCTTCTTTTCTTGCTCATTGTGATTTTTTTTCTTTCTCGTTTATGTTTGCCGTCTTCTTACTCCGCCGTTTATCTTTTTTTTTTTTTGCTTGTATCAAAGGAAGAGTTTTACCTTGACACTATTTTTTGTTGTCATTGATTGCAGCATAATGTTGGTGTGTGTGTGTATGTATGTGTGTTTCGGTTGTGTGGACATGTCGTGTGGCGTGCTCCATTCTCGTTGTTTTTGTTGCTGCTGTTGTTGTTGTTTTCTCATTATCAGCTATTTCCGACTTTCTCTTTTTTCCCCCCGTTCTTTACTTTCTCATTTTGTTCACTCACTTTGGCAGAAAAAAAAAGAAGAGAACCCACAGAAAAAGAAAAGAAAAGAAAATGGCAGAAGTGAGAAGGACACTAAAATTTTAAAATGATGGTTGAAGAGAGAAAAATACTAATTTCATTTTTTTTCTGTGCAAGAGAAAAAAAAGTAATTGAAACAACATATTTTAACAAAAAGGGAGAGGTTGCTAATGCACTTTCAGACACGATGACTGCAAGGAGAGAAGACCTCCAACAGAAAAACGCAAAGTCTTTTTTTTTTCTGTTGGAGCCTTATTCGCTTCTGTTGTCGTCCGTGATTTTAGATTGTGTTTTTTGATCTGTATTTGTGTTGGTGTCCCCCTCCCCCAATAAATCGGTCTACTCACCCTGTGTTGTTTCCAATTAGTTTTTCTTCTTCTTTTTTTTTTCCTCGCTTCGATTCTTCTAATATTGGTTTAGTCGTAACGTGACTCGGTAGATCACACGGACCAAGTCTGTGCCAAATGGATAAAGAAAATTGAAAAAAAAATGCTGCTGTTGTTGCGGATTTCTATTTAGCGCAGAGGAAAAATCTCAACTTCAAGAAATCTGGGTCTTGAGTTGATTGCTCTCTTCCTTCCCTTCACCCCCCCCCCCCCCCCCCAAGCCTCTTTTCTGTGTATCACACGCTGAGAGCCGGCACAATGCATCGAATGCTCACATTTGAGACAAAAGACCAAAAAAAACAAAAAGCAAAAACGCCTTGTTTTTTCATGTTTTTTTGTTCTCTAAAACTGTCATCTCCCGATTTGCTGAGCTGACCTCGGTGCACACCTCATCGCAATATCCTCATCACACACACACACACACACACACACACACACACCTTGTCAATTGCACGTATATGCCTATTATTCTAATCATTATTATTATTCATGTGTATATTCTCTGCTTTGACAGCATCAACGCTATACTCTATCACTAACTTGTTTTTTTTTCTCTTATCTACCAAACTCTCAATCGTCATGTCTGAAGAGCCGACAGCCCGCCGCGTGCGCCACAACCTACCCAGTGACGAAGACGAGGAAGAAGAGGAAGTCGTCGCTCCCACAAGCCGCCCGGCACGCCACAATCGCGCTAGCGACGATGACGACGACGAGGACGACGACGTGCAAGACGCGAAAGGTGCGGTCGCAGCGGAGGCACCGCCGGTGCTGAGTCCGCCCAAGGCTGAGGCGCCGATTCTCTCAGCGCCAACCGTGGCAGGCGCACCGAGCGCGGAGCCAGCCCGGCCGACCGCCACGCGCACGTCTGCGCCGTCCGCCGCCGGCATCAAGGCTGCTGAGGAGGTGTTTAAGAAGGACTACGACGCCGTCACGTACGAGGCCCTTCTAGAGATTCTCAAATCTGTGACGCTCGAGCAGGTTGAGTACGTGAAGCTCCAGGTCGAGCAAGAGCGCCAGGCAGTGGAGCAGGAGAAGCAGACCAAGCGCATTGAGCTGTTCCACGATGTTCTCCCCAACGCCGCTGCCGGCGCTGCGGCACGCACGGAGAGCAACACTGTCTCCACGTCTGCCTCCGCACGAGACCTCACAGAGGAGCAAATGGCAAGCGGTGAATACGGATACCGTTACTCCGACATGCTGACGACGCTGTTCGAGTCTCTGCACCGCGATGGCCTTGGTGCAGTTGCGGAGCGTAATCGTCTTATTGGTCCTGATATCGAGCGCAGTGGTAAGAAGACTATTATTCGTAACTTTGCGCGTATCTGCCAGAGCATGAACCGCCCTGTGGAAGAGGTCAAGGATTTCATCGAAAAGGAGCTCTCCACGCACGGTAACTTGGACGCCTCCAGCGCACTTATTCTCAAATACAAGGTGCAGAAGTCTTCCGACTTGGAGCGCATTCTCACACTCTTCACCGACACGTACGTGAAGTGTGACGCGTGCCATAAGATCGACACCGAGCTCACCAAGGAGGGCCGGCGTTTGGTGCTCAAGTGCAATCGTTGCGGTGCCACGCGTACGGTCAAGGCTGCCACCACCGCCTTGTTCACCGCGCAGACGGAGAAGCGCGCGCGTCTGCGTGCCAATGCCACTTAAATAGGATAACAAAAAGAAGAGAAAGAGGCGCATCAACCGGTAGCAAAGTAGTTTTTGCGCGTTTTCTGTTGTGTGTGTGTGTGTTGTTGTTGTTTTTTAAGTGTCAGTGCATTGAGAATTGATTGCCTTGTGTGTGTGTTTTTCAAGACGCAGTCAAAAATAATAAGAACGTTTTTTTTTTTGTGTGTGTGTGTCTTCTTTTTTTTTTTTAAGAGAGCGAAAAGGAAGAGTGAAGACGCACCGCGTGCAACGCAGCACTGTCTGCAGTGTGTGCGTATGTGCTCTTTCTCTTTTTTTTTTTTTGTGCATCATGTTCGCCAAAGAAGAGAGAAGGAAAGAAAAAAAAAGTGAAAATCATGTGGTTGTGAGTGATTATTGTTTTTAATGCAGAAAAGATAATAAAGGGCGCAGACTGGTGACTAATGCAAATCAGAAAAAAAAAGAATTGATGCGACTACGGTTTGTCTGCAAGCTCAAATCTCGCTACTTTCTTTTTTTCTTTCGTCGTTGTTCTAATTACTCTTTAATTCCAAGTAAAAGAAAAAAACAATACATCAAAAGACGTTCTGCATCATGATGGTGTTCACAATGTGGTGTGGGAGAACCTTTGCAACTAGTTTGTCTGTTCACCCCGCATCATGCCTCTATCTCTCTCTCTCTCTCTCTCTGTCTGTCTCTGTCTCTTTTGGATTGCGACACTGGTGATGCCACGAACCTGCTGTCACTTTGTGCTCTCAAGCACAGCAACGCTGACTGTGAGGAAAAACGCGCGACGCGGTTTTGCACACAACAGGAAATAAAGGGAGCGGACAAGAGAAGATACGAATTGGTGTTCCTTTTTAATGATGAGTATGAAAACGAAAAAAAAAAGAAAAAAAGGTGGAATTGCCTCATCTTTCTTTCGTTAGCTACTTGGTTCTGTTGTCATTTGCGCGGTACTCGCACATCTCCTCCTACTTCCACACTTCTCCATCTCTCTTTTTTTCTCTGTTCTTCTTGGCACACGTCTCTCTCTCTCTCTCTGGCACACGCGCGCATGCACGCAGAGTAACTGTTGTTGGCTTGTTGTGTGTACGTGTGCGTGTGTGCCAAGCAATAATAACAATACTAATTGTAAAAAGGAGTTTAGACCAAATGCGATCCACGCGGCTTTTTCTCGTTTGGGTTGGCGGGAGTGCGGCGACACCAGGCTTGGGCCTCGACTTGCGCCCTGTCAGCGGTCAGTACGTGAACGTCATCGCTGAAGGCACGATGCCACGGTCAGCAACGACGGCTGCACGCTCCACGAAAATCGGAACTCATCTGGACACCGAGCAGACCGCGGTGAGTCCCCTCACGTTCATCCCGCCGGAGCGTCGGCACGTCAACCACCACTTTCAAGCCCGAGCCAAGCCGCTCTCCTCGCGGTGGAAGAAAGAACTGCGCGCGGACATTTACGACGAGCTGTTGAAGTTACCTTTGCGATACAAGCTGCACGACTTCGAGACGCTTCAGGCCCATCTTTATCCTCCCCTTCCTCACGACGGTGACGCGCGCCACACCAGCACGGGTCCACCACCGTTACCGCCGGGTATCTTTAAAGTCATCGATCCATCACCGAAGACGTCGGCAGAGGCCGTCGATTCGGAAAGTGCCTCCTCAGCCTCCTTTGAGTACTACGCGGTGGCTGGCAAGACCAGCTCTGCCGTGGGCTACGCGCCGCCCTTGGGCCCTGCGGACCCTCTTGACACAATTCCTTTCTTTGTCCATCGCACCTCAAATGGTCGACTGCCGGGAAAGATCTACTCCATGCATCCGCGAAACTTAATGCCGGCCTTCTACATGCGTATTCAAGGCGTCGACGGAGACCCGTTTAGGTTTGAAGAAGAGTTGATGAAGATTTTTCCCACAAAGAAGATGTTTGTGCGCAGTCATTCGGTGTACATTTACAATGTCGGCGTCGACGGGCGCGAAATTCTTCACCATTGGTTGCTCGGTCTTGGGTTTTAAGAAGCAAATGGCAAAACAAAAACAAAAAAACAGAGAATGTGATAAAAAGGGCATAGAAGGTGTGCATCTCTTCTTTCTTTGTTTTTGTTGTTTTGTTTCGTACGCATGAAAGAGTGCGGCACCAGTGAAGAGAAGCTACGTAAATGGGTGCGTCTGCATCGTGCAGATTTTTTGTGGCGGTCTCTCCGTTGGGCTCGTTATGGTTTTTTTTTTTTTTTTGTGTGTGTGTGTTTTGCATATTTGTGTGTTTGTTTGGTTAGTGAGAGTGAGTTGTCAGCTTATTGGGGAGATTTTGGACACAACAACAACAAAAAAAAACTAATAAAGACAGATGTATTACAAATGACGATAAGGCCGAAGAAGAAGAAAATAGCTGCGAAGTAGTGAGCGCACGTCTTCATTCACATCAGTTCCCACCAACCACATGTTTTCTGATTTCTTCTTCTTCTTCTTCGGCCTTATCGTGTTCTTGGCTGTCGCGTACCCATTTCACGTTCGCCAAAGTGGAAAGACCCACACGCAGTGGAGAGAATGGCGTTGGTTGCTTCTCTGCTCACTATAGTCTGCATTGTGACGACAACGTGTTTGCATGTGACAGCTGCGCTTCTCGATAGAAGATGCATTCAAAGAAGACAGAACGAGCTGCTTGGATGTTGCTCTTCGATGGACATGATTGAGCTAGTCTGTTGTTCTCCTACACACTGTCTTCTTCTTCTTCTTTTTTTTTCCTCCTACATTCGCCATCCTCTCACTCTATATTGCCCTATGTTGTGTTTATCTCTCTCTCTCTCTCTCCCTCCCTCTCTCGCTTGCTCTTGTCATCTCTATGTTCTCTTCTTCTTCTTCGTTTAACGCACCCTTCAATCGTGGCCTTGCTTGAAGTAAACTAATTCTTTTTTATTTTCCTACTTTTATCCCTAACAAGCCCGTTAGTTGTGCGTGTGTGTGTGTGTTCATTCCCAGTGCATATACAGACAATCACACACATATCACACGTAAAATTTGCGTACTCGCTCAAAACAAAACAAAAAAGAGGGAATAAAATCTAGCACCAAAAGCTGTATATAGGATTGTTGAACAAATCGTTATTTTTCTCCCGAAGCATCTTGTCTTTTATCATTAAAAAAGGAAGAATAGAAAAAAGAAACGATTGTCTACATCCGCATCCTCTTTTTGTGCTCTTATTATCTTCTTTATTTTTCCTTTTTTTTTTTTTACTTCTCATCACTGTGTCTAGACGGCCATTCTCTGCAATGTCCTCTTCCTCTTCCTTTCCAGAACGTCGCGTCAGTCGACCAAGGTGGCTTACTCTGGTTGCCGCTCTGATTCTCATTCTTGCCCTCGCGACCTCCTCCATCTATGCTGACGCCGCGCCAACAGACTACGACGGCGATGATCTCAGTGACTTTGTCAACGGCGTCTTGCATCCATTTGCGGCGCGGAACGTGCAGGACCTGCTGCGCGATGGAACTGAGCTGACGACCACGACGACAGAGGATCCTTCTGGGTTGCTGACCACGACGACGGAAGATCCGAATGAGCCCATGGAGACCACGACCACCACTGTCGATCCCGATAAACCGTACCTGTCAACGCCCCCGAGCGGGGGATACCCACCAGATTCTCAGACCTACACACGTCGCCCTGCCAAAGAGGTGAAGCAAGCTTTTTTTATCAAGTGCTGGTATGTGGCGATTATTATCCTCGTTGTCGGTGTCGCTCTTCTGTACATTCTCTTGTGCGTATGGATATGCTGCCACTTTGATCGCAGCGAGCAAAGCCGCGCGAAGAAGGTCGTGCAAGCCAGCTACGAGCAGAACGGGTACTACCAGTTGGAAAATGGAAGCCGCAGCGGTTCTTCGAACAGCCTCTCTTCGAATAGTGCCTCTGGCAGCAGTGCACCGCGTGGTGGAAGCACTTACGAGATGAACATGAGCAGTGCCATGATGTACCGTGACGCGGATGACGTTAGTGTGAGTACTACCAACCCGCTAAATGGAGATGATTACTATGCCTAAAGCAAAAAAAAAATAGGGAGATGTGGTCACGCTAATTGTCTGTATTTCGTGCGTGCTTTGTTTCTTTTTGCTCACTCTCATTTTGTGTTTCTCCTCTTCACATAGCATCATCTTTCTTTCTTTCTTTTTTTTGCTTTTTTGCCCCTTTCCCCCACCCCCACCCCCACTCCTACTCTTTAATTTTTTTAAAGCCACACAGTTGTCTTTTTCACCCCAATGTGCATGCATTTTTCTTTCTTTTGTTTTTATTGTTGTTGTTTGTTTGTACATGTACGCGCTTTCTTTTTGTTCTTCTCTTTTCCATCGTGATCACATGCCATGGTTTGTACCTCTGTCTTGTGGTTTCTTTAGAACGCATTATTTTTCGTTTTCTTTTTGCGAAAAAAGGGGAGAAAATAGGGCATGAGAAGTCTGAAGCATTCGCGCATGTACTTCTTTTTTTTTGTCACATTCCTTGCCTCACGTCCTTTTCAGTCTTCTCGAGGAGGTTTCTTCTTTTTTCTCTCACATGTCCTTTTCCTTTCTATACTGTGCATTTATTCAAGGTTTTGAGAAAAAAAAAAGAGAAAAAGAAGTCTCCTGGTAAAACATGAGAGACAGTGAAATGGGAAAAACAAAATGAATTGGCGCAAGCTCGAAAGCTTGCTCCATTCAAAGGGTATGTGTGTGTGTTTAATTTTTTTTTCTCTTCCGAATGTCCTTGCAGTGGATGTTTAAAAGAAATGATATATATATGTATTGTCGTTTTTTTCTCTTTTCTTTCGCGCTGTTGCTCATGAACGCGCACTGTGCGTTTTTTTTTTTGTTTGCCCTCACCAACATGTTCTTATCTTCTTCTTTTCTTTTCAATTTTTGTGATCACACGTTTTTTTTTTCTCGTTCTCTCTACTTGTCTCTTCATTTTGCGCATAATGCACAATTCAAGAAGACCGGTGGTGCGTGCATGGCCCACATGTCCAGCTTCCAGATTGCGTTCTAGGACGCCCCAAAAGAAAAAAAAATTAACGTGAGTTGGTGTCTGTTTGGTTTTTTTTTGTTTTTTCGTTTCTTTCATTCTTTTCTCGAATTAAGGTCATCACAAAAGCCCCCCGACCTCTGTTGTTGCTGTTCTTTTCCATCTCGTGTTGATCGTGTGTAGTTATCCATGCTGCTCAAAAAGAACTTTGTATGGGCAGCTACGCACAGTATTCACGAACGAACAATCAAAAGAAAAAGAAGGCATCAGCGCAGAGCTGCCATTTTCTCAAAATGGATGAAAACGAAAATGAAAAAAAACGCCCACAAAGAAATCAAATGGAAGGATAAAGTGAAGTAATCCACAACGCACGTATTGTTTAAACAAGAGTCAAATCGGGGAAAAAGCGTGTCTAATCAAGAGTGGAAAAAAAACGCAAATAGTGAACTGGCACTTTTCGTTTTGTTGTTTTTGTTGTTGTTGTTTTTTTGGCAGATAATGCGTTGTCGAGCATGTGCAATACAACCCACTCGACTTCACCTGTCAAACTCCCTCCAAAATGCAAATTGAGTTCACGTTTCTTTCTTTTTTTTCCCTTTCTTTGTTGTTTCTACATCCAATTTTTAGTGAAAGTTTTGCTTGATGTCTCTCTTTTTATTTCTGTGTACTGGCGAGGAGAACTCAAACAAAATAAGAAAACAAAACAAACCACCAAAGTAAAAGAAAAACGCGACGCATTGACAGCTCACGGACATGAGTCTCAAGACCCTCCAGCTCTTCCTTTTTTTTTAAGCATCTCCACTCTCTCATATCTCGTGTATATGGACGCCACGCCCTTCTCTTGTCACCTAGATGACAAAAAAAAACAAAAAGAGAAGAAGAGAGTATGAAGGTGAGATGGTAAAAATGTTGTATTTCTTCACCATCTTAGAGATGTCTGTGCATATTCGTCACGCGTGGAGCACGTTGCTGCATATCTGGTATTAGTCAAACAGTATTGCACGATGTTTATCCGATACATTATCACTATCCCCTGTTTCTCCATTGATACCTATTTCTCCTTTTCGCGTCTCTCTTTCGCTCTTTCTCTACCTGTCACTGTTTTGATCGTAATCGCTGTTGTGTTGTGGTGGGGTGGGCTAACGGTGGAAACAAAAAGAACAAAAAAAAAGAAAAGAAACAGAAAACATACTCTGCGTGAAAACGTGTTGTGCTCCGAAGGTCCTATCTTCCTCTTCTGTGAACAATTGTTTTAAAACCAAGTCTACGACCACAAGCACTTTTAGTCTTCCTTTTTTTTCCTCCTTCTTTGTTGTTGTTGTTTTACAACTACCTCTAACTCACTTTTTTGTTTTGATCGTTTTAATTTACTGTTGCTGTTTTCTCTTTCCACAACATGGACACAACGCCACAGGCCACACCGTACGTCCGTGTGAAGTACAGCTACAATCAGTCGATTCTCGAGCGCTTCTGGTACATCTTCATAATCATTCTTTTCATCGTTGCCTTTTTAATTATGTTTATATTATGGTGTGCCGTGCGTGCGCACTTTCGAGAGAAGGTTCAAAAGGTGCGCTGCAATGAGATCGAAGAAAACAACGGCAGCCTTAAGCGCGGACTTGATCTTGGCTACGATAAGCCGAATAAAAAGAGCAACAGCGCACTGAAAAAGAAGGAGAAGCGTCGTGTTGTCGTCAGCGCTGCGCCATCGCGTGAAGAGCAACAAGGAGACGACCAAAGTGGAGAGTACAACGCGGAGGGTGTGCTCCAACGCCAGGCTAACAAGGACTACAGCAATGATGCTGAAATGGAGGAGGAAATGATGGCTGTTGGTGCGATGGACGAGGTCACATACGTGAACGATCTCACCCCAGGCGGCGGCGGTACCAATTCTAACTATAACTACGAGGCTGCCAATAATAATAACAATTACAACAATAGCGGAGAAGGAATGTCAGTCACATTTCAAGATCCGTACTCGCAACCCCAGATGCCGTATCCCCAGGAGTCTGGGTATGCCCAGCCGTATGCACAGCAGCAGCAGTATGTGCAGCAACCCGTGAACACGACTTACGGGTATGGCTACGCTCAGCCACAAATGGCAGACCCAGGATACGGCTACGCTCAGCCACAAATGGCAGACCCAGCATACGGCTACGCTCAGCCACAAATGGTAGACCCAGCATACGGCTACGCTCAGCAGCAACAGCAACCACAGCAAATGATGCAGGCGCAGCAGCAGCAGCAACAGGCACAGCAGCAGGCGCAGCAGCAAGAGAATATGCGTCGTCATGTCTCGTTCAAGCTGCAAGGAAACGGATACGATTATTAACCAGCCGTGTGAAGAGAATTTAATATGTTACTTGTCGTTCTGTTTTTTGTTTTTGTTGTTGTTTATTATCACTTTTTTTTTTGTTTTACATTGTGTCTTCATTGTATATTAATTCTCTTGATGTAGTGTCAGCGCTTTGCGAAGTGGAAAATGGGCAAGAAGAAGAAAAAAAGACGAGAGGGGGAAAAGAAGAAAAAGGCGGGCAAAAGTTCAAGGCAGCCCGCTATATATTTGTCTTGTCTGCATACAAGTATCTTCTTCTTCTCTGTTCCCCTCTTTATGTTCATGTGTTGTCGCTGTTCTTTTTTTCTTCCACTCTCTCTCTCTCTCTCCGTGTGAGTTGTTCCATTCGCTTCACTTTATGTTCATATTAATCGTAAGAACTTGTGTTTTTTCCTTTCTTTTTTTTTCTTTTTTTTTGTTGTTGCTTTGCCGCACGAATATCTCACACACATTTAGGAGCCGTTATGTATGCGTGCGTGTCTTTTACCGTTGTCGGCGACCGCGAAGTTTACATTCCTTCGCTCTCAAAAGCAGAAGGGTCATCTCCTCAGCATGGCATTTCTTATTATCAATGGACCTTTTCTTCTCTCTCTTCTTTTCTTGTACATTCGATGCAGACTAGTGATGATCGAATGTATTGCACATGCTTTGCGCTGACACAAAAACGAATGCATCAATGAAAGTTCGGTATCAGTACGTCTGATCCAATGTCGATCGAAGCACTGCGGCACAATTCATCATCTCTTGTGTCAGGGAAGTCTTTTCTTCCTTCTCTCTCCCCCCCCCCCCCCCTTCCTTGCTGCCGTGTATGCGTGTCCTTATTGTTGACGTGAACGTCTCCAATCTGTGTGATACCGCACTTCTGTGCGCATTCCAACACCAAATCCGCGGCAATGAGACTCTGTGTTCACTGCACAGTCATCGTACAAGTGCATACCGGCGCCACCCACTTCTTAACTATCCTTCCTCTTCAACACGCAAGCTGAGCTATCTCTGTATTTTTCTTCTTCTTCTTTTCGCCTCCTTGCAGCAATCCTCCTTGTGTGTTTTCCCTCCTACTATTTTTAATTTTTATTATGGGTGAAAATAAGGTGACAAATTCGCTTCAGCCAGTCACGCAGAAATAAGAGTAAAGACGAAAAAAAAGGGAAAATTACGTATTCTCACACCGATATTTCGTGTGTCTTCTGGGTTTCATTGCAAAAAGATAGATAGTCCGAAAGATATAAGCCACTCCTTTTGCGCGCTTGCTTTGCTTCTATCTTTTTTCTTTTTTCTTGAAGCTCCCTCCCTTTGCTTTTTCTTCGAGATCGTCATCAGCGCTTCATTTTTTTATTGCCTCTTTCGTCTCATATAGTCCTGGTCCCACTTCTCCTAATTCGTTCTTTTTGCCTTTTCTTTTCTTTCTTTCTTTTTTTGTAGCTGGTTTTCGTGATGGGAGCACTGCCTAGTCGTGAATCGCAAGAAAGTCCATCTAAGCTTTATTACGCCCAGGTTGGTGACGTGCGCGCTGCCTACGTGCCTCTCACACAGCACTTCTTTTCGTCGCCGACGTGTCTGGCTTTTCAGCAATTATTTGATGCGCGTAGGCATCAATCTGCCAAGTACTACTACATCCCTCTCTCACACACGCCTGCTAAGCTGGATGCGAATGGCAACCCCATCGAAGAGGCGGCAGCAGAAGGAGAAGGTAGAGAAGGAGATGATCGAAGCGGCCTGTCTTCGCAACAGCGTGCGACCGAGTCGATTGTCACGCACAGAGATGCTGAGGCTACCCAGACCACGCCAGAGACGGACGTCTCGTTGCCGCCGCCATCGTCATCATACCTCCTTGATCGGGAACCACGCCTAATTCCCTTTCTCGCACGTCCAGACCGTCCTACCTGCCTTCACGCCGCTCAGCCGCTCCAAGTCGAAGGTGCGCAGCTGGATGCCGTAACGGCCGCCCCACGGCAGCCTGAGATCTCCTGCTACGAAGCGGTGACGAGCATTCATGAAGGCAACTACTCGCGCTTCTTCTCTGATGTGGTGTCGCACTGTGTAGAGGATGAGACCGCGGACTTGACAACGGTGCCGCGACACACCTCTCCGCCACGCACACCTCGTCCGATGACACCGACAAGGACGACTCGAATAATAACCCCTCCGCGTACACCAGACGAGGAGGAGGACGAGGGCGGCGAGAGTGAGAAGCCCCAAAAAGTTCTCATTTCTGTCTCGCCAAGCCACAAGGCCAATCATGCTGCCAAGGGCGTGTCTTCTGCTTCACCCAGCGCGATCATACAGCCGGCCGAACCGGAGACAGAGCCGCTGCTGTACGATGTCTCTGTTGCGTACGATCGGCATAGTCGAAATCGCAAGTATTATTACTACAGCACCGCGGAGGCTTTGTATGCCATTCTGGTCGCACAGCAAGCGGCACACGTTCTCGACACCGATGCGGAAATGTGCGAGCTGTACGCGCAAGAGCAGGCGTGGCTAGCCGAGCGCAGGAGACTACGCCGGGCGCGTCAGCGGGCACATCTTCGCACACAGCGCTGCTATCGTGCTCACACGCCGTCCTCCGCAGCATCTTCTCCGGCCGCATCCGCAATGAATGAACGAGGAGGTGATCACGGACAAGCCTGCGCGCCGCAACCACCAACACCACCCAAAGCCTTCATTCGCCCTATCAGCGAAGCCGCAGTCGTCTTTCTTTCCAAAGAAGAGGAAGCGCAGGCTTTGGCTGAGCACTTGGGCGTATCCGTTGAGGAGGCCCTCGAACGTGTTGTCAAGCAAGCTCTGCGACCGTCAACGCCTTCTCGTGATGCAGAGCCTGTCGCGGTGCCGCAGGAGCGGGTGCGGCATAGGTTTGAAGCGGAGGCGAAGTACAAGGATAGTCGTCTTCATCTCGTCGAGGACGATGGTGTGCTGTACTTATTTGCATACAAAGCACCTGCTCAGCACGAGGTCAACAGTGCGGAGGAAGACGAGGTAGATGTGGACTCTGTTGATGCTTTTGCCGTTCCTATCCAGCCTGTGCGTGTCTTCGGCGCGAACTGCCTCATAGAAAGCTGGTGCCGCGCGACACCGTGGACCCGCGGCCTCGACAACGACCCGGAGGAGGACGCATACATTGAGTTTGAAATGCCGGTGAAGCCGCCTGTGATGCGGACGGCGTGGTTTGTAGACGCCCGTGTCGGCGGTGAGCGATTGTTTGCGCAGCTGGCGTGCAAGGAGACTGTGTTGTACGCTCGCATGTGCCGTGACGCGGGTCTGCCGTGTCCTCTCGTTCGGCCGGGCTGGGAAAAAGATCCGCTCTTCGGGTTGCCCATGCTGCAGACGAATCGTCGTCTCTCGGCGTACATCATCGCAAAGCTTCGCATGGCGGCTGCCAGTGGTGAGCTTGCGCGCCGAACGCTGGAGGATATCAAAGCTGTCTTGGCCCCCGCGAAGTCGCGTGGGGCGGAGGGCGTCGGACGCGAAGCACAAGGAGAAGAAGCAAATGCGAGTGGCGAGGACTCGCGCTTGATGGCCCAGCTGCTCGCCGCGGCCCACGCAGACACCCACACGCTTCGCCGCAACGACGCCAGTCTTGACGACGATGACGAGGAGGGCGAAGAGGGCGAGGAAGAAAGCTTTTTCATGCCGAGCGGGGAGACGCCTGTTCCCAAAAGCAGCAGCGCCACGCATCGCAGTGAAGAAGCCGTCGAGTCTGCGAATCAGCGGGCACTGGTCATGCATGTGGCGCACGAACTCGTTCGTCAATGCGAACGGCTTCATGTCAAGATCGATGGCTTGTCGACCAACGTCATGCAACACATCGCCGAGAACGGCACGCTGCCTCAGCGCAACTCCCGCTACCGGCCGACATTCTCCGTACGCGGCAACTACGGCGTCATGCGGGCGCGGACAGAAAACCTCCTCTTCTTTTTCAAAGTGTACGACATTCTTGGCTTCGACGAGAACCTTCTCGATGAAGCCCTTGCGCTGGAAGACACACCAGCCGACCCGACGGACACCGCTGGCGACGCACACAAAGTCTACCCCGGTGCGCCGCCGGCCTCGGAGGCACCGCTGGAAGCCTTCAGCGAACAGCTCTACGACTACGGAGGCACCGTGCGTGTACATGGCCTGCGGGCGCCACCCACAACACAACCCGCTGCAACGACCGAGACGATTTCATCGATGACGGCACCTCAGCCAGGGGCACATGAGCAGACCGCGAACACAAATGCGCACGACGCAGAGGTGCCAAAGGGGGCGGGTGAATCGCAGTGGTCCTCGCGTTACATTCAGGTATTGCGTGTCGCTTCCTTTGTTCGGCCTCCTGAGGAAGCGCAGGTCCTTCCGCCGCCGACGAACATGGAGGAAGTGCAGCAGAACGCTGCGCTGCAGGAACGTCAGTGGACGGTGTGGCGGCGCTACCTGATGAAGCGATTCAAGGCCAAGGCGAGTGGGGTCCCGCGTGGGGACGAAAACGCCGATGAAAAAAAAGATGCGAAGGATGCAGAGTGTGATGACACGCAAGACGAAGGTATCTCCGCTGCCGCCAAGAGCAAATCACGCACACTGGGTGGACACAGCACTGCGGGAGAGGGCGAGGGGGCGGCGCAACGTGACGTTGTGCCCGTGATGGTGTTCGTCGCCGTGAACACCTCGCGCTTGGCCGAAGGCCCCTCCTCCACGCACGCCGCGTACATTGAAAGTCTGATAGAGGCGGTAGTGCAAGATGAGGCCGACGCAAACACACAAAATGCAAGTACTGATGACTGCTGCGATGATGACGTCGACGACAAGGATTTGGAGCCTGTGCTGCCCTGTGTTGTGCCCCATCGCTTCATGTACCCCGCGCATTTCGTCCTTGACTCGCAGCTGTTAGTGTACAACTGCGTCAAGGGTGAATGGGAACACCTGGCGGTATTCATGCAGCGCAACGCACTACGAAGCGCGCGTGTGCTTCGTCAAGTGGAGGCACTCTTTGCCCAATCCCCGTCGCAGGGACAAGCATCCAGCGCGATCTGTACGTCGTCCACGGCTGTGCCACGGCCACCCGCCTCACAGCCCGTTCTTCGACACGAGGACGTGGGCTTTGGTGAGGTGCTCGTGTGTTGGATCAAGCGCGCTCAACGCCAAATTCCACTCACCAACCGGCACGACCCGGGATGGCTTCGCGACCCTGTGACGGGCCGCATTGTCCAGCAAGGGCGGTACTACATGTACAGCTTTGAAAAGGCAGGCGAGGTGTTTTACTGTGGCGTGGTGCCTCACTTCGCGACAGACCGGCGGAAAATGAAAAAGAAAATGTTACGTGAAGCGTCGGCCGCTGCCGCAGCAGCAGCAGCAGCAGCAGCGGGGGAGTCTGCAAGCGTGAAGACATCTCTGACAACAGCATCTTCACCACACACACCACTCGCCGCCACAGGCGCACCTTCAGTCTCGCCCTCGTCATCGTTTGCGGCGCCACCTTCTCACAGTGCGGCTCCCGCGACGCTCTCTGTTGGCGACGTGACAGAATTACGTGCGCAGTCCTCGAAGACGTACACACCAACGGCCTCTTTGCCGCCGCCGCCGTATTCGTCTTTGTATCCACCCGCCGCGCTGAGCAGCAGCTCCGCGCTAAACACGGAGTGTAGCTCCGCGGCGTCTTACGAGGTACACAATAACTTGGCATCCGCTACAGTGAGTCCCTTCCCAGAGCCGCGCACCACAGTGTCACCACGCGCCGCTAGCAGACCGCAGCAGACGACCGCCGCACAGCCTCGCGCACCGCAAGCCGCGCGGAACAATGCGCAAGGCCTCGCGATGGCCATGTCCCCCTCTTCACCGCTCAGTCCTTTCAGCAGGGCTCCACCGCCGCCTCCGCCGGCATACACGATGGGCAGCGTCTCCCCCGCGTCTCCGCCCTCCACATCACCGATGCTGAGGACGGCCGTGCCGCACGCACACGCTCGCAGCCACGACCCCAGAGAGATCTACGGGGGTGCGCCGTACGCGCCATTGCATGCCGCTGGAAGCACTCCGAGGAGCCACGGCAGCGCGGGTATTGCCCCCACGACAGGCAGTAATGCTTCGCACATGATGGCATCGTACAAGCAGCAGCAGTACAGGCCGTATGTATCAGATTACACGTCACCGCATTCACCGTATGCACAGCCATTTTATACAGGGCCATCCGATTCGCGACAACAGCAAGAAGAAGGGCATCGACGTGGTGGCGGTGCACGCACCCCGCGAGCGAACCCGCAGCGCAGACACTCACAACCGGAGAAGCGTACCGTCGCCCTCAGCCACATTCATTCAATGGAGGAGGAGGAGAGCGGCCTAGCCGAGTCATCCCCGATGCGAGCCATTCCGAGCAGGCACGGTGTTGCTGAATCGGAGCTGTTGCCCATCTCAGCCGAAGCGGGAGCGACGACGCCAGGGCAAGGTGCCAAGACGCAGAAGGCTGCAAGCTCGCAGAAGGCACTCGGGAGATCTGGTCGCTACGTCTGGAACCCCTACAGTGGTCTTCAATGACACGGAAACGTAATGGCATTCCTGTTTGCGAACGAACAGAATGAGTACAATCGCTCTTCTTGAATCCGCTACACGCTATTTACCATTCGAAGAGATTATTTTTTTTTTTTGCATGTCTGTGTGTGCATGTGTGCGTGTTTGCTTTTGTTTCTCTCCCGTCTTCTTCTTGTTGAGTTTTATCCCAAGGTTAGAAAATGATCTGTTAGTCTCGTTTTCTCTTTTTTTTTCTCCATTCAATTGCAAGAGCCACTATTGGTGAATTATACACAAACAAAACAAAAGCACACTGCTGACACCAAACGAAGAAAGTAAAGAATGGTGTGGGGCGTCTCACGTTTTGTACGTCTCTATCTATCGATCTATATATGGGGTTACTGTTGCTCGCTCCATGGTATGTATGCTCATCGTAGTGGCTATCATCTCGTGTTGGATACCCAGTAAGTCTCACACACAACAAGGAACAAGAACAGGAAAGGTTGTCTTCATTCTGTCGATGAACACCACTGCTGTCAAGTGAATAAGCTTCTGTGTTTGCTTTTTCTCTATCAATTACTCTCTCTCTCTCGCTTTCTCTCTATCTCTCTCTATTTATCTATCTATGTGCCTATCTTTTCTTACTATGCAAGCAAGTAAAAGTAACAGATTTTTGTTTACTTTTCTTTCCTTTGCTTTTGGCACAACCGTCTGTCTTTTTTTTTTTCTTCCTTGAGGAACGATTTTTTGCCAGTGCGTGTGTACCTCTTTGTCTCTGTGTGTGAATTTGTATTTCTTCTTGTGTGTTGAAGTTCTGGTTAGGTGTGGCTGTTGTTGTTGTGTTTTCTGTTCCTTCAATTAGTGTTCTTGTTTAGTCTCTCGTCTACTACTTTTTGTTTGTTTGTTTGTGGGCTCTCTTTTTTTTTTCTCTCTCTCTCTGCCGCTTCATTGAACGAATCTCCTGCTCGCAAAAGTGGCCAAATCAGGTAGCTACAAAAAAAAAATCGAATCAAATCAAAAGAGAGAGAGAGGGAAAGAGAGAGAAGTCTCGCAAACTGTTTCCATTTAAGCAAACTGTCTGAAAAAGACGAGCAATACGTTCTAAAAAGTTTCAGACTCTTTCTCGCTCTTTGACACTCGCACTCCCTTTAAACACCAGTTTCCCTCCTCTTTTTTTTTTTTGGAGATTCAGCGTGCGTTATTGCATTTGTGGGTGTAAGTGGAGGTGCGTGTGCGTGTGTCACTTCTTAATCTTCTTTGTTTTCTTCTTCTTGTTGTTAGTTTATCACAATGGGTGCGCTTCCGAGTCGTGAATCCCATGAGAGTCCGAGCTTCTTCCGTTTCGCGCGTAGCGGACCGTATGCGATTGCAAGCATCGCCATGACAGAGACCTACTTCCCGAGCCCCGATAGTCTTGCTTTTCAACAGATTTGGGAGTGTCGTGAGCGGCAATCCGCAAAGTACAAGCTGGACCATCTCAATGTGGCGGAGAAGGTCAATCACGAGCACACGCACAAGAGCCGAAGACACTCATCAGCGGCCTTGGCAGAGGCCTCTTCCTCCTCGTCGCTCACCGGGTCGGGAAGTGATGAGGCGACGGGTGATACCCGCACGGGCGAGCGTCGTCGCCGTCACGGGCACGGCGCCACGCGGGGCTGTGCGAACGAGCATTCGGATGAGATCGCGCCCCGAGCCAAGCCGATGCCATTTCTCATTCAGCCGCTGGAGCCTTCGCAGCATACCACGGCGCACGCATATTCGGACCTCACCGGAACAGCCGCAACCGGTGCAGACGATGAACAGAAGGAGAGTGCCTGCGAGGCGGGAGGGACCACTGCTCGTCCCAAGCTGCAGGCGAGTAGTGAAGATGTCGCCGCGGCGCTTGGGCTTCTGCAGGCCTCGAACGGTCTTCTTGTCGGCATTTCGACTGTCACGAAGGACAACTACCACTTCTTCTTCGATAGAGACGGGCAGGAAGAAAAAGCTGGGGCGGCGGCCATTCCACAAGAGCTTCAATTCGATCCCTCCACGGCAATTCGCATCGCTGACGACCCAGACGACGATGAAGACGACGACGAGGAAGATGAGGACGAGGAGGATGACAATCACCACACACGTCATGGCAGCGTGGAGAGCAAAGGGAGACCTCATTCAGGTTCTTCTCGCACAACACGCGCAGAGTCGCACGCAAAGAGTAGTCAACGCGCACAGCAAAAGCAGGCCCGTCGTGCGCGGCGGCACGCCGACGCGCTGGCCCGTGCACGGCAGGAGCTTTACGATCTTCTCATTACCAAGCCAGACCAGCTTTTTGAAACGAACAAAGAAATGTGTGAGGTCTACACAGAAGAGGTAAAATGGCGCCACGCGCGGCACACCCTCCGCGCGTACCGTCGCCAACAACGCAGCGGTGGAGCGACTACAGCCGCATCTTCATCCTCGACGGCGCCGTCATCGGTAGAGACCGAGCTGACCGCACAAGAGATCGAATTGCTTGAAAGCGTGCCCGCACCGACTCGATTTGTCTCCTCCATCTCTGAAGCCATCATTGTGCGCATGACGTTAGAAGAGGAACACACAGCGCGGTTGGCGTACTACGAAGCCCACCCGGAGGCACGCCCTGAGGGCTTCTTCGATTCACAACACAGCAACGGTAGCGGCGGCACAAACAGCGCAGCCGGACTCGCGAACGGCTCTCTGCCGACGCCAGTGCCTCAGAGCAGTAGCGGTGCTGGGAGCGGCGGCTGCAGCGGGGCCAGCACAGCACGTCAGCGTTACCGCTTCGAGAATGAGCCCGGTTACAAGGATGGGCGAATTCATCTTGTGGAGGAAGACGGTGTACTGTATTTGTTTGCCTATAACACCGCCCCGCGCCGAAAAAAGGAGAAGTCCCAATCTGTGCGTCTCTCTACACCCTCGTCCTCGCAGCTTCATGCGGGGTCAGAAGTCGCTTGCACTCGCACAGAACTAGACGCGCACAAGGAAGAGCAACAGCAGCAGCAAAGTTCAAGCCATGAAGCTATCCGTACTCATAAACACAGCGGTGATGTGACTCAAGACGGCGTTGGTGCAGGAGACAAGGACGACGACAAGGATGACGATAAGGACGATGAGGAAGCGCTATTTGCGACTGGCATGAACACACGGCAGCACTCCACGTACACCGCTGCATCCAGCTTTGGAGGCGATGACTACGAAGCGTGTATCCGGAAGCACGATGAGCGGCTCAAGCAGCGTCGACTTGAACGGCGCAAACAGCGTCTTGCTCTCCTGCAAGGAATTGAATCAAGTACAAGGGAGAGCAATGACGCCGTGACGAGCGCCGCACTGGAGTACGAAGACGACGACTTTGACGATGACGATGAGGAGGAGGATGAGGACGAGAGTGATTGCACGCTAACAGGCATTGCTCAGCTCCAGTTAGAAACACATCACACGTTCATTCTTCCTATCTGCCCCGTCCGCATCGTCGCCGTGTGTGGGTTCACGCAAACTACCGCGTTTCGTGGATCAGCGTGGCTGCATGGATTGGAAGATGACCCTGAAGAGGTTGTCTACCGCGAGGCCCTCGCCGTGAAGCCGCCTGTGCTGCACTCCTTTGTGTTTGTTGACGCGGCGGTCGGCGAAAAGGTGCTGAGCCGAGCTTCCGCGATGTGGCTGCAGACGTTCACGCCGAACTGCCATCAAGCGGGTCTTCCAGAGACGCTTGTGCGACCGCTGGTAGCGGTGGGAGGTCTACTCGATCTGCCTGGTATGCAACTCATGCGTGAACTGCGTTTCCGAATACGTGCCGCCGCCGCGGAAGTGGAGCAAGGTGATGATTGGCTTCGTCAACTCATCGAAGGGACGGAGTATGATCTGGAGCACTACATTGGTGCTCCGAGTGAATTTCAACCGATTGAGCCCCAGCCTGCCAGTTTTGACGAGGAACAAGAAGACGAAGAAGAAGCGGAAGGCTCCCGATCAGCCAACTCCGCCAACAAGAACAGCATCAATAACAACAACAACAACAACAATGGTGATATTGCAAAAAGTCCGCGGGCCGCCTCTCAGCACACCACACCGAGTCAAGCAGCCTTGCCTCTGGATGACCACTCGAGTCGTGCGTCTTCGCGCGTTAGGAAGCCAATCAAAGACGGCAAGGACGGCATGCTTGGCGATCCTCTCAAGGCACGCGACAAGGAGGAGGAGCCTGAAGATGAAGAGGTGAGCTTGCGAGGGCCAGATGGCGCGTTGCTCAGCAGCCGGGCCCCCACGCAAATTTACGCTCCTGGCCATGGCGATGAGGCAGAAAAGACGAGCGTGTCCGCACCTGAGCCGGACAACATGACGGCCGTGTTGAATGAGGAGGCTGCAAAGTCCGCCCCGCACTCTCACGTTCCGAGCACGGCTGGGTCGTGCTCAACCGAGAGCCGCTCGCCCGCCTGCCGCGCCCGCGACCTGGCACTTCTTCGCGCGTTTCAAAAAGGTCTTTCTTACCCGCGTCATGCGAGCGAGGTGTCTTTCGCGACGTCGATCCGCGGGAATAAAACGGTCTGGCAGGCGCAGGCCAACGCGCAGCGGCACATTCTAGAGCTCTTCTCGAGTGCCATCATTCCTGCCTCCGTGGCGCCGTACATGAAGCCCATTAGTGCCACCAACTACGACTACGGTGGCACTGTGAATGTGCACATGGTGTACCCTCTCACCGTGGCGGCAGCGCTGATTAAGAGCTCAAACACCAACGCGGCGGCGTCAGCGTCGGTGTGGCGTGTGCAGGAGGATGCCCAGGTCGTTCCGCCGCCACGCAACGTGCGTCGCCTTGTCGCGGATGAATTGGAGCGTGCCGTGTATGCAAAACTGTACGGCGTGGCCGGTGATGGTCACGATGACGGCGGTGATGAGGCCGAGTGCGACGTGACAGACTTTTTCGTCCCTAACACGAATCCACCGCCTATGCGGAAAGTTTTTGTCATCACCGATTTGTCGCCGAATGCGCGTGGGCCCTCCTACCAGCATCATCTTTGGAAGTCGCGCTACAGTGCCGACATGTGCCGCCGTGATCGCGAATCCGGTGTGGGTGACAAGGAAAGGGCAGATTGGGAGAGACGCGTGGCAGCTGGCCTCGCAGCACAGTTAGAAAAACAAAAACAACAGCAGCAGCAGCAACAACAACAACAACAACAGGAACAGGAAGAAAAGACAGCGCTGAATTGCTACAGTGATAGCATTGCCCATCGTGAAGGGCAAGGCGCAGCCAAGGCGAAGAGAGGAAGTAAGAGCGGGTCCTCCTCGGCCCCTCATGACATCTCTATCTCGCCTCACTCTCCGCTGACGACACCCGCAGAGCACAACTACATGTACCCGCCGGGCTGCTTTGTGGAGGGTGACTTGGTGTGTTACAACGTACGCAAAGGCCGTTGGGAGCATTTTGACCCGATTTTTCACCGCGAACAACGACAGCGACTCGCCAGACAGCGGCAGCGGCATCAACGCGAACGCGAACAGCAGCAACAACAACAGCTACAAGACAAGAGTGACCCCTCCACGGCAACTACAGCCATGCACGCAAAAGACACAGAGGGTGAGGAGGACACGAACCGCAGCACAGCACCGAGTTCATCGTCGACGCCACCCGTAAAACGTGTTCGGATTCTTGTCGAGGCCGACTAC
>JASANS010002272.1:0-43347 GCA_030849605.1 Wallacemonas sp. 195SL | reverse complement strand
GCTGTCAGTGTGTCTTTGTTGTTATCTTCTCTTTTTCGTCGTTTTCTCTCCAGCTACTTTTGTGCCTCTCCTGTTTTCGTACTGTTCGTTGTATGCTGGCGTCAAGTGCATGACTGCGCCAATTGAAATGCTGATTGTGCCTGTATTGCTTTTTTGCTTTGTTATACTCACTTTTTTTTTTTTTCGTCCTTATCTACTTCAATATTCGTTTCTTTGCGTCGACGAGAGCAGCGCCAAGGCCATTCCTTTGCTTCTCACGAAAACAAAACACATGTGTGATTCACTCCCCTCATCACCGTCTCTCTCTCTCTATTTCTTTCTCTGTTGCTCTCTTATTGACGCAGTTGAACGCGATACGAATGCCTCACGAGCCCCTTTTCTCTCCAAACAAAAAAAAAAGCGCGTGAACGGTCATCAAGAAACATTGGAGAAGAACGCAAAGAGAAGAGTACAACGAGAGAAAAAAACGTGAATTTTTGGACCGCTCGTCTCAGGACGTCATTGACGATGTTTCTGATTTATTTCTCTTCACATTGGCCTTTATCTACACTGACCCTCTCTTCTCTCTTCCTTCCTTCTTTCCTCTCTTGACGCCAATGCAGTCCACTCACTGCGTTTTTGGTTGGTCCTTCTGTTCAAGCACAGTCTGTGGGAGTCTCTCACGCCTTCTTGTTTCTTTCTTCCTTTCCCAGTGCCGTGCTCTCCCTGTTCATCGCTAGATCACGTTGTCGGTGTGCTGATCTTTTTTCTCTCTCTCTTTTTCCCTTCTCTGTTGCTCTGTCAACAAAGGTTGTTTGTCTAAGAGTCCCAGTTTTCGTCACTTTCGTTTCCACTTTTGCTTTCCCCCTTTTTTTTTCCTTCGCCCTCGTCACCTAACAAACATATTTTTGCTTTTTTAATAACTAATAGGAAGGAGACCATGTCCTTGAGTAGCCAACACGAGTCGCTATTGCCCGGCCGCGCCGTGCGCCGTCGCGACCCCACCGTTGCCGTTGACGCGAACGCGGCTGGCGGCGTCAACTCGGGAGATGATGTCTTTGACGGTTCTGCCAGCACAACCAGTGATCTCGTCACTGTGTGCGACTCCGTTCGCGACGTGCTCGCGGCTCTCGGGCGGCGTGTTCGTCGCATGTCTGTCTTTGCCTTGGTCAAGGTGGTCTTCATTGTGCTTCTTCTTCTCTGTGGTGGGGCGATGCAAGTTATTTTTCTCAACTACTGGCTTGACGCCTTCCCAGAACACATTCAGGGGAACTACACCATTCTCACCGTCTCGGCTCTCCTCTTTTCTGCGTTTTTTCTGGTGCTACTCGCGACTTTTCTCGTGACGTGTCGGCCAGATGCGCGTTTCGCCTGCCAAGGGCGAAGCTTGTCCATGCTTTTCCTCATTGGTCTTGCCGATGCGGCCAATAGCATGCTCGCCATCTACGCTGCATCACACACTTCAGAAGTGCTGCAGGCGATTTTTCTCTCCCTCGTTCCCATTTATGCGTCTGTGTTCACGAAACTGTTTCTGCGCGATAAACGTCGTTACATGAACCCATTCGTGGTAGTTGGCTTCACGCTGCTCATCCTCGGTGTGTGTCTGGCTTCCGTCTACGTTTTCATTGAAGACGGCGAGATGTCAGAGGGAAAGAGCAGCAACAGCAGCAGCTCCGGGGTGAAGAAGGGTTCTGGTCTGTCGCAAAAAGTGTGGGTTCTTCTCTTTTTCGTGTCTGTTCCTCTTACTGTCTTGATGAACGTGGGTCAGACTATCTACATGCTGTGCTTCACTGATGACAACCCCGACCGTGGCAATGTCGTGTTTGTTGAAGATTTCATCGATAACACGAGCGGTGACTCACAAGTTGGTGACGCCGATCGCGACGATGACCACGACCATGACTCGGAGACGCGCGCCAGGGGTGTGTCAGCGCGCCGCTCAGAAGGTGCCTCCCACGCGACGTTCTCCTCCGCTGCGGAGGCGCGTGAGCCCGGCATCGCCCCAAACGGCATACGCCTTGGCGACGATATCGCCGTGAAACTCGTGATGCTCGCCGGTGGCACAACGATTCAAGCCCTAATCTGCCTCGCGTGGCTTCCGATGGATGCACTGCCGTGGTATGGTGGCAGCGACAACGTCACCGAGGCGTGGAGCAACTTTGCCAAAGGAGTCGATTGTCTGCTCAACTGCCCCAACAACTTGCTCTACGGCGCACTCTACAGCGCGGGCTTCGTGTTCGTCTACATTGGCGCGGCCTACCTCAATCAGTACAGCGTTACGCTCTGTGCCATGGTCAGCCAGCTTTCGGGGCCCGTCACCGCGCTGCTGCTCATCGCATTTCCTGCGCTGAACGTCACGGGGGACTCTGCGCCGTGGTATGTGAGTCTGGCCGCGGTGTGTCTGCTCACTGCCGGCACGTTCGTGTACGTTGTGTGGGACGAGAAGACGGCGGCCGAGAAGGAGGCAGGCGAGCTCGAGCTCAAGATGGAGATGCACGGAAGCAGTGAGAGGGTGTATACGAGGCTTGTAGTAGATTCGCGCGATGAGTGAGCTTTCCATCTGGTTTCCATCGCATTCCACTCCACTCGCTAATCGTCACCTGCGCTTGCGCGGGCCTGTTAGAGGCAGCAAAAGGTAGAGCGCTGGGCCTTCTCACATTCATTTGGTTTTTTTGTTTGCTTGTTTGCTTTCATGCTCCCTGTGTAACTCTTCTCTTCATTATTGCTCCAACTCTTTTTTTTTTTTTGTTTGTTTGTTTGTTTTCTTTTTTGTTTTCTCCTCCACAGCGAATCATGCAATCGAATAATTATGACACTTCGTTGCATCGAGTCTTCAGAGAATGTGTGTGGCAACAAAATGTCTATAATGCACACTCTTCCTCGTTCACAAATCAAGAGCAAAGCTAATAGTGATGAAGAATAATAAAAAACGAAACAAAAAACGGAGAACGGAAAACGGAAACACATCTCCTGCACACACAAATGCCAAGCATTTCTGTTTCTCTCGCGCACGCGCCCACCAGGCAGAGCCGGCGTCATTTGTGTTGTACAAAACAAAACAAAACAAACGAGAACGGAATTCTTGACGCTGCAGAACTGCACACTTTTGCAAATGTGCATCTAATCTAACACTCCTATCTCTACCTTCTCTCTCCCTCTCTCTTTCTCTCTCTCGTTATGTTCGTGTGCACACAATTCTCCCTTTATTGTTGTGTGTGTGTGTGTGTTTTGTTGTTGTTGTTGTTGTTTTTTAATCAGTAACCTTGTTGGTTGGGCTGAGTTCCCCTCTGCGATAACCATTTTTGTTGTTGTTGTTTTCTGTTGTGTTCGATTTCGCAGTTAGCGAACAAAAAATAATAAGTTCACGTACACTTGCATAAACCCAAATAACTTGTTTTATACAGTTGTTTGTGGTTTCTTTCGTGCTCCTGCCCCTCCCTCTAGCAGACTCACCCTTTATTTTTCTTTTTTGTTGTTGTTGTTGTTTCTGTTTCGTTCTTATCATCCAACTCGTTGTTGTCGTTCCTCAGCACAGGCATCTTTTTGAATGCAAAGTGAAAGTAAGCCGCCCGACATAGCCCCCTCGCAAGCCGGCATCTGTCAACACCCAGTCGATGTGTGTGTTCACGTCAACACCAACACAGCACTGGATATCGGAGATGTGGAGGTCGTGATCCCCACGCCACCAGTCACAAACGCACTTGCGGGCGTCAGCACACCCCCTTCATTCGGTCAAAGCACGGCCAAGGCAGTCGGACGCACACCGTCGTCTGTCACACCGACACGTGAAGAAGAAAACGAAAGCGAAGGACATGGAGCGCTGCAAACCGTAGAGGCCGGCCACACTGACGAAGCGGGTGCGCAGAGCGACGACGTGGAGGGAATCACTCTCCACATCGTCGACGATGGTCACACGCACACGGAGACCACGCACGCATCCGATGACGAGGCAGACGCGCCGCCACCGCCGGTGCCGTCGTGGCTACGCGCGCGCTGCCCTCTCTTGGTTAGCCCAGCCACCGCACTGATGAAGTCCGCGCGCGACCTCGTGGCACGTGCACGCGGCATGACGTGGCGTCAACTCATCTTCGTCGCCGTCCTTGTGGCTCTGGTGATGATTGGCAACTTCATGCAGATCCTCATGCTCAACTTCTGGCTGGTCAGCTTCCCTGCGGATGGCACCCCTGGCAACTTCACTGCCTTTGCCGTGCCTGGCATTCTCTTCTCCCTCTTCTTCCTGGGTTGGTGTGTTGGTTACATCATCATCAAGCGGCCCAACCTCAGCTTCGCCAAGCATCGCTACGGCTGGACCCTGCTCATCACCATCGGTTTTTGCGATACGTTCAACAGCTGGATGGCCACCTACGCTGCCTCGTACACATCGGAAGTGCTGCAAGCGCTCTTCACCAACCTCGCCCCGCTCTATGCGGTGTTCATGTCAAAATGGATTCTTAAGGACCCGCGTCAGTACTGGAATCCTTGGATTATTTCAGTCTTTGTCCTCACCATCACTGGCATCCTTGCTGCCTCACTGTATGGCATCATCAAGGAAGGGAAGCACATGGAAGACGGGCAGTGGTGGATTCTGATCTTCTTCGCCTCGATTCCATTTCGTGTTTTGCAGAATGTCGTTCAATCCTTGTACATGATCGTGTACACAAGGGACGACTCCTTCTCCTTCTGGCTGCGCAATCACCTGGCCCTGGTAGATGGCGGTGCGGGTGCGAAAAGGGCGAAAAGGAAGCGCCGCAAAAAGAACAAGAAAAGCAAGCTGTCCGGCTCCCCATCCATGCCCGAAGGCGTGGTGGATGCCGAAGAGGACGAAGACGAAGAGGAGGACAGCAGCAAGAGCGATAATGCGTGGCGCATCAACCGCACCAAAGCGGCTGTCGGTATCAGCGACAGGGATGACGACGATGATGACGACGATGACAATGAAGACGAAGACAGCGGCGTCATGGAGGCGGACATTCTGGATGAACGTGCCTTGGCAGCGCGTCTCCTGCATGACCAGGCCGACTGCCACATGGTACCAATGGTGTTGCCCGCCCCACCCCCCTCCATGTGCGCCTCCTTCGCACGAAACCCTGACGTCGGCGGTGCCGTGAGCAACGCGTCCATCGCACACAGTTTGCTTCCGCGTGAACCATCTCTTGCAGCCCTCGGTGCCGGCTCCGATGTTGTTCACGTTCACCACACCGGCGCGAGGTCGTACAGCAGCACAACGCCCTCCCTGGATGGCCGCGGTGCAAGACGGACAGCACACAGCACGCCGCACCGCACGCCTTTGCCAGCCACAGACGGAGACGAGGCCGCCGCCGCCGCCACCTCTGCCGCTTCGCCAACTGCCGAGGAAGAGGAGGAGATCGTGGCAGTGCGGTACCACCAAGGTGAGGACACGATTGTGAAGCTGGTCATGCTGGCGGGGGAGACGGTGGCTCAGATGTGTTTTACCCTGGCCCTTCTCCCTGCCGATGCGCTGCCGTGGTGGGGCAACAGCGACAGTGTCGCCAACACGTGGAGCAACTTTCTCGAAGGCATCATCTGTGTCTTCACGATGCCGATGAACTTTCTCTTTGGGTTTCTCTACACGCTGGGATTCGTCTGCACGTACGTCGGTGGGGCCTACCTGAATCACTACAGCGTCGCCCTGTGCTCAATCGTAACGCAGCTGTCCTCGCCGCTGACGGCGCTGGTGCTGGTGTTGGTGCCGAGTTGGAATGTCATGGAAGGCGGCGACTCGCCGTGGTTCTGCAGTGTCATCGCGATTGTGTTTCTCTCCATCGCCGCACTCCTGTACGTCATGTGGGAGGAGAAGACCGACGCGGAAAAGATCGAGGGCGAGCGGGTGCTCAAGATGAACAAGCTGCATGTGTGCTCGATCGAAGAAGAGCTCGAGCACGCTGGTGTGGGTATTTTCCCCGAGGAGTAAATTGGTAGAAATCACGTTGTCTATGCGCACGTGTCTCACAGGTAAACGAACACAAAACAAATGAATCTAATTAATAGTGTTTAACAGATACTCTCAGTCACGCGCAGTTGTTCTCTTCTCTTCCCCAAGTGTTAACTGTTTTTTTTTTCTCCCCCATAAGGGTTCAGTACTCCATGACGGAACACATAAGCACACCGTGAAGCAAAATTACTATGCAAGGGTGAACGCGTCTGTGTTGTCAAGCGCGCTCACTTTGTGTTCTCCTAAAGTATCTTTTTTCTTGTCGTTTTCCTTTCTTTTTTTATTTTATTTCTCTCTCTCTATTTATCACTGTTTTCTTTTTTTTTTTTTTTTTTTTTTTCAACAAAGATGAATTTGGTTAGTGATTCCACATTCGTTGCTCATCTTTTGTTGTTTCTGTTGTTCTTGCCTTCCTATCTTCATGCGTGCTCATCTGTTTCCTCACTTTTGTTTTGTTTTTGTTTTTTACCAATCTTGTTTCTTCTCAACCTTTCTCGGGCGTTGTTGCTCTTGTTGTTTTCTTTCTGTAACTAGTTGTCTTGTCCGGTGTGGTATTGTTTGCAGGGGTTCCTCCTCATGTGTGGGGGGAATTGAGGAATCACGGGCACGTGGCCGGCACTCTTAACGTGTGCCTTCCCTTCGTTTTTCCTGTTTCTGTTTTGTTTCGCTGTTGCTACTGTTCACGGTTTCTTCCTCCTCAAAAAAAAAAAAAGATAGATAGACACGTCGGTCAGTGGTGCCGTCCCACAGAATTTGATCTTCCAATTTCACGACAAGGAAATGCGCGAAAAAAAAAAAAGAAGAGAGCAACAGACAACCGCTTCGTGTTTGCGCTCACGCCATCCTTGACGTGCCTCTGCATCCTTCAAGGCAACTGTCGAGGAGCTGCCACGAAAAGAGGTGATGGCAATCTGAAGAAAAGCGGTGGAAGGACAAAGAGGGGGATACATTTCATGTGACTATATCTGTGCTCCCTCTTCCTCCTCCGCGCCTGTTGTGATACCACCCAGGGAGTTGTGAGCAGCTCCTGGGCCAATGCATGCTGCCCACTCCACTCTCCTACGCATGCACACACAACACTCTGTCTGTCTTTCTCTCCCCACGCGCTCTTGTTCTTCGATTTCACACTCATCGTGAAGCACCTGAGAGAAGGTCACGTACACGCACACAGCCACTGTGGGAAGGAGGAAAAAAAAGAACAACTACCCTTGGTCGGGATTGCGTCCTCTCGGTCTTTTTTCACGTCCTTCAAGCACCATGTCCAGCAAGGCAATGCGCCTAGCTGCGATCAAGGGGGCCAAGCGTTGGCAGCAGCTGCGCTTCAACACACTAAACAAGACGCTGCTGCCGTCCGCGCTCGAGGCAGAGTTGCGCCTTCCCATTCAAGTGGGCTCCACGGCAGCCGCTCCGAACTGCGGCGAGGCCGGCGTTCTCCGTCTGGCGCTCTCCACCAACTCCACCAGCGTGCTTGAGCGCGTGCGGGGCGATGTTGACGCGGCCTTCTTCTCACCCTCCCCATCGCGGCCGCGTGGCGAGAGGGCGGAGGACAAAGCAGGCCCACCTGTCATCGTAGACACCACGCTCAACGTGCACGTTGGCGCACCAAAGGACCTCGGTCTGCCGGCCGCGCTGGAGATGGAGTCGCAGAATTGGGTAGATGGCGTCATGCGAGGCGAGGACCACGCCTACGCCCACGTCGGAAACGCAGTCGAGCACGACGATGGCACCTTCACCAACCGCCACCCGCGGTACATGCCGTCCATCCGCTGGCTGGATCAGCTCCTACTAGATGGCTTTGTCTCGCGACGTGTGGATGCACGGACAGGCTACACGACCGCGAGTGTTCTCCACGCGCATGAGCAAGCCCGCTGGTTTGGCAAGCAGCTCCCGCCGTTTCACCTCTCGCCTTACTACAGCGCCAACGAGCTCATGAGTGCGTGGTGCCTTTTTTCCAAGAACGCGGCTGAGCTGTTCAGCAACGGTCGTGGCCAAGTCTCTCCGGCAGGTGCCCCGTCAGCACCGCGCGAAGCCTCGCTTGCCGACCACCACGTACACCGCGCGACGGAGCTGGCTTTGGCGTCTGCCTTCTTGCCATCCCTTCAAGGTGTGTGGCTTCATGGTGCTGTGCTGTCCAACTCACGAACAGGGGACCTTGTGTGGATCGCAGGCCCGCGGCACTGTGGCAAAACGACGCTCGCACTTCACGCTCTGGCCGCCATGCCTGACGTTCAGATGACGGCAGCGGAGACGTTCTGGCTGGCCTCTGGTGCCGTGCAGCCGCACTGGGAGCAGCCGCTCTTGTTCGCAAGCGTGCCTGCCCCTGTCGAGGTTGGTCTTGGCGCGGTGCTGGGAACACTGCATCCCAACCCCGCCTTGGCCGCCGCCGTCCAAGAGCACCATGCTCTGCCAGCCTTCACGCAAAGCCAGTCCGGGATGGCCGCGTTCTTGCGGAACTCCGACGCGCAGATCTGGAACATGTCCATCTCTTACCCCTTGTCTCTGTCGAAGGCGTTACCAAGTGCAGTGTCGACGACGACGCGCTGGTCGCCTGCTGTGGCAGGTCGGCTCAAGGCGGTGGTGCTGCTGGATTGGGGCACTGAGGCGCTCGCATCGACAGCGCAAAACACACATGGCGGTCGGGTCGGACGTGCACCACTGAGTGATCCGGCGACGTGGCGCGCCTTCCAGGAGAGCTTCACCGACGAACGCGCTCTGTTCAAGAGCCACTACTTGATCCGGTCCGTCTACGACGACACGCCCGATTCCCTCTGGGCCCGTCTGGAGAGCCTCTTGCATCCGTCTGATTCGGCAGCGCCATCTCCTGAACTGTATGTCATGACCGGTTCGGTCGACTTTCAACGCGCTGTCGACGTCATTGACTCCGCCTTTAAGCGTTAAAGCATCCTCGTGCGGCTCGCCCCTGTGGGAACTACTGTTTTCTGGCACGCACTCCTCACATATTTAACGGTCAACCAGGCCGCGTGAAAACAAGAACAACCAAAAAGACAAATAATAATAATAAACTGGAACTCAAGCGAGCAACTCAACGTGACACACAAGCCCGCGGCGACCACATCCGACCATTGCTACCCGGCCGCGGCACGCGACGCCGTTGGCGCGTCTGCCTGCTATTGCGACCGTGCCAGCCGCACATCCACCGTACCCCTCAACACTGCTTACTTCCTCCCCGCCCTCCCTTCCTCCTTCCCCAAATCCCTGCGAACGAGGCGGCCAACTACTGTCGGGGCCGGGCCGGTGCTGTGGCGGGCCCCTCCCCGGTTGGCACCAACCCCAAGCCAGTGCGAACGTGTGTGCTTTGTGTGGTCCACGTGCGGGTCGGTGGCGCGGCATGCTCTTATTTCCCGTGGGCGGTCGCGCGTAGACTTCGCCCAAGAGTGCGGGAGGTGGGGAACCCCCTGCGGGAAGGCCATCCCCACGCTGCGGGGACGCTGCCCCGAACCCTCCATGGCGCCGCCGCACGAGCCGAACACCGCCAGAGCGAAAGCGCCGAAACGCCAAGCACCCCCGTGGCCAGACAAATGCCGCCCCTTCCCCCACGAGAGGGTCCCTGGCGGATCAGCCATTCAGCGTCCGCGAGCCCAGCGCAACTGACAACAGCACCGCGCGCCACCAAGGTGCCATGAAAGACCGCGCCGCTTCTTTGACATCAGGCCACACGCAGACCGGGTGCCAGTTGTGGCACGGCGGCGTGTTTTTGAAGGGCTGTCGCTTTCCTCCCCGGGCCAAGCGCGTCGCATGACACCCGCACAACGCAAACACACGCCGCCCCACCCGCACGCCGCGGAATCGGGCAGGCAGGGGCGGCGCCTGGGTGCGGGGTTGGGTGCGCGGCCTTCTGTGTTGTCGGCCCCCCACCCGCCCACCCACTTGGTGTGCGTCCGCGGTGTCCGCTGTGCTGGCGTGGCCGCTCTCTTCTTTGGGCGGGGGGCGCGCCGCTCGTGCTGCGGGTGTCGCTGGCGGGTGGGCAGGGGGCGCCGGGTCGCTGTGTTGGGGCCGTGGCCCCCCTCCCCCAGCCGCCAAGCGCCCGGCACCCCGCCCCCGCCTCGCCCCAACGCCACTGCCAACACGCCAACGCCAAACACCCCCGCCCCCGCCCCCCAATTAAATACCCCTGCCCCCACCACCTTGACTCCAGACTGCCAACACTACCTAAAAACGACAATGACCCCCTCCCTGGCAACTGTTTTTGCGGCAACACTCCTTGCCGCCGCTCTGGCTTTTTCGTGCGCCCCTGTGTACGGGGACAATACCACTTCTTGCACTCTGTTTCGGAGCGATACAACGAATTCGTTGGCTCTTCCCTCTGCCGCTGTTGACACGGCAGTTCTAAGCCTTGCCAGCTGGAGCTTGTCATCGGTTGGAAGCCGTGGTTCGTCCCTTTTCCTGCACCTCACATTGCTACTGTCTCCGGCTGTCACGGCAAGCGAGTCTGCGAAATCCCGATTCTGCGCTCATCTTGCCAAACCTCTGAAGGGACAATGCACTCAAGTGTCCGTGCATTGCTCGTTGGATGACCAGGGTGACCAATTGGGAACCGCGCACACGCCGTTTGCACGCACCACTGACGGGGAGCTGGAAATCTTTCACCTCTGCACACCGCGCAACGCTGTGCACACACACGTTGTGCGCACCAGCTTTCGTTGGGCGTCGGGCCTTCACACTCTGGCTGAGCGGCGGCGAAGTGTTATTGGCAGTGTCCCTGGCATCGTGGGGAAAGGAGCAGCCTTGCTCACGACCTGGCTGATGGGTGGCACCAGCGCTTTGCTGGTTTCCCTCTCCGCAAGCGAGCCGTTCGTGGCCGAACTCCAGCAGGACGCTTCTGAGGGACTCCTGGCACTTCACCCCGCATTTTCGCTGGAAATGGCGGATATCCTCGACACCCCGCAGCGGTTGTCTGGCTGTTGGGATCCACTGTCCCGTGTTGGCGCGATCATTGTGGAGGATGTCTCGAATAACACTGGATTGACCGTCTTCACGCTCCCTTCTACAGAATTTCTCGAACCACTGCCGCTCCTGGTGGCGTCTCAAGCAGCACCACGGCCGACAGATACGAGACGTTGCGTTCGCCGTGTTGACAACTTTCTGCTACAGCGCTGCTGGGTTTCTCACCGGACAGAAGAAACCGCTCGTCCCAAAAGCAGCGACCCCACCGCTGTTGTCGTGGTGGAGGCGAGGGACTACCCAGAGTGCCACACTTCTGAGCAGGAAGCCCTGGTGTATTTCCAGACCATCGCTTCCTTTTCACGGCGCTGGCAGTGGAGTGTGTCCCCACTGTACGAGAGGAGTAACCGTGGCAGTACCACTGATGGTGTACCGACAAGCATCACTCAATCGAAAGGACCTTTGTGCACCGCCGGCGAAAGCCCTCTGTCGAACATTGTCATGTGCTCTGGGAGGTGTGCAGAACTTGTCCGGGAGTGGTGGACTACGCCAGGACGAGTTGGAGCCTGGTGCTGCCGCACAACCGGGTACACACTGACTGAGTTGGTGTACCGCACTTTTCTCTGCGTTCTAACAGTCGCGGTGGCTTCTTTGTTGCTTCGTGCTTTTCACTTCTAACCACACGGCCCCTGGTTTTACGTGTTCATTTTTTCTTTCTTTCCGCTACTACAGATTACCCTTTCAGATACACCAAAGATAAACAACGCAAAACACACATGTCCCCATTCTCCATGTCACCCAACGCAGATCGCTTCCACAGTCTTTCGTGGTGTGTCTCGGCAGTGTTTTCTGGAGACCGGCTTTATGGCACTGCTCACCGGTGTCTTCCCCCAGTTTCATTCCGTCCGGTCACACTACGTCCCAGTTGCTCTCCTCACGGCACTCTCTCACTTTCCTTTCTCACCTACTTCCTGCCTTGACAAATCGCTAGTAGTCATTTTGACCCCATACGTAGCAAACCTGTTTGTTTAAATTCTCTTCTCTTCTTTTCTTTTCTTTTTTGTTTCTGTGGTTCTTGTCTTGTAGAAACTTTCTGAAACCATAGGAACACTTTACAACAACCAGGCCCGACATTAGACCGCAACCTCGCACTCGCACGCACACACACACTTCACCATTTTGTGTCGTCCCCTGAGTTCATTTATTTCTTGTCATGGCTCGCGGAACAACAGCGTCCACCACTGTGGAAGACTGCGTCGCCGCTGTCAAAAAAGCCATCAAGAAAAGTGTTGGTGGTGAGATCTTGGAAGAAAAAACAGGATCTTCAGTCACTGAGATCACCTTTACCAATGGCGGTGCACGCATGAAAGAGATTGTGGAGGGCATTTTCAAGGCCATGGTGAAGGCATCTTGCGGGTCTGAGAAGGCCGTGACGAAGATCCCTGTCGGCGATGTTGAGCTTGACGCTGGCAAGGACATGGAGGAGAAAACCTTCGACGCCTTGGTGAAGCTGTCTGGCTTCGACTTTGGTGAACTGCCCGCCAACAACGCGGGGCTCTCCGCCATCGCTGAAGCAACATACATCCGTTACATGCAGAAACACTCGCCTCACACGGCGTACTGTATCTCTGGCTTTCCGAAGTGCTTGCTCCAGGACAACACTGCCCGCCTCGATGTAACTATTGGCGGCTACATTGTCTTCTCTGTGGCTTCGAAGGATGGCAAGCAATCGTCCATTCGTGTGTTCGCCAAAAGCGTTGACACGGCATTCAGTGGAATGTGCAGTTCTAGCTTTACCGGCGGTGTGCTTCCCAAGAAGTGGAAGAAGCTCTCCTCAATGGAGCCGCATCAGCTCATGGACCTCCTCGATGACGTCTCGATGGCCATCTCGGAGCACTGGAGTGACAGTGCCCAGGACGAGCATGCCCGTTCTGAGACGATGTTCCTCATGACCACTGTCGGGTCTGATTTATGCGAGTACTTCAAGGTTCGGGTAAAGAAGGACGGCGGCGTGTACCGTGGCAGCAGGAACACACTGGAACAGGCTCAGGGAAGGCTCGACGACTGGATCACCGTTTGCTTCAAGTTGACAACAATTGACTGGGGAGCAACGTGGGGTGGAAAGTTTATAGACGCTGGACTGGCCCAGGTGAAGGGACGCCTGACGACAGTGATCAACCTGCGCGACTTGCTGGATGAGGCAAGCACTCTCCTGGCCCCAGACGACTTCCGCTCTCTCAAAACGGAAAGCTTGTGGGAGGCATTTGGGGATGTGGACGTTTTCGACACCACGAGCGCCAGCGAAAAGCAGTGGACTATCGGCCTTAACTCGTTCTACCGGCGTCTCGAACCCATGGAACACCGCTGCGCAACCGCCCTGCGCGACTTTTTCTCGTCTCGCAGCAACCTCGCCCCACAGACGGTCCTCAACGAATTTGCGGATTACCGCAACCTCGTGAAGCGCCCCATTATTTCCAAGGAGCTCGTGTCAGAGCGCGACGGACTCTTGGCGAAATTGAACGAGCGCATCCAGATGATTCGGCTTGAGTTCGAGCACCGTTCGGAGAGCGTTGAAGACGAAGCCATCCTGGAAGAAGAGGACCGTCACTGCCAGACTGGGCGCTTCATGCCTGGTGTAGTGAACAACATCATTTGGCTGCGCCAGCTGCGTGGACGTGTGGAGGAGATGGTGGCGATGTGTAGCGCCATCCTTTCTGATCTCGGCAATGCCAATGATTTCGTTGAAGCAGCCAAGCAACTGTTGGAGGACATTGACGACTACGAGCAGGAGACATACCGCAATTGGACACAAGACGTCGAGGACAACAGCTACAGTCTGACTTTGGACGCCAACGCGCCACTGATGGACATCAACTCGGACGGCGAAGTGGAGGTCAACTACTCCGAACGGTTGGTTCAGCTGCTGCGCGAGGTGCGCATCTTTCGGGCCCTTGGGTTCACCATTCCGCCCGCTATCAGCAAGATGGCGGAACAAGGCACCAAATACTACTCCAAAGGTCTCGCCCTCAAGCAGGTGGCCACCACGTACAACACAATGGCCGAACACGTCATTCCGTCCACCCGTGCCATGTTGCTGGAGCCTGTGGTGGAGTTTGAGCGTGTGATCACAGCCAACGACAACAGCAAGCTGACGTGGCGTAGTGAAGACGCTGCGGATCGTTTCATTCGCAAGCTGCGCGACGCGTCTCAGTCGTTGACCGACGACAACCGGCGTCTTCACAAACTTCACAGCGAGATTCATGCCATTGTCATTGATCTCTTCTCAATTGACCTGCTTCGCTCGCGTGACCGCTGGCTAGGCAAGGTGCGCGCCATTCGCGAGAAGATCGAGACCTCTGGCTTCAAGAGCATGGAGGCGTGGAAGCGGTTCTGGGACATGCAGCTGTACAAGGTGATGGAGAGCCAGTTTCAACGTGGTCTAGAAAGCCTTCACGAGATGATACCCGAAATCAAAGCAGACATCACGTACGATCAAGAAACCGGGCGGGCGGCGTTGCGTCCATCGTTGGAGAGCATCCGCCAGCAGTATTACCAACAAATCAAGGACTTCTTGACATTTCCTCTGCGGTTTCAGGGTTGTGGAGACAACGCGGATATTTTTGCCGACATGACCGCCCGCAACGAGCAGAACGTCTTCTCGGTCATGCAGCATGCCTCGCAACTTTTCAAAAAACTTGAGAAGGAGCTGGCCCGGTTTGACCCGATGCTTGTCATTGGACGTTGCGGCAAAGGTGGAAACCCGACCCTGGAGGCCATTGTGAGTCAATCGCTGACCGAGGTGCAACACTGGGAGCAGAGCATCCGCTTGTTGAAGCAGAAGGGCAAGGAAATCAACTCGGAGGATCTGTTCATCAAGTGCGGCTGTGTCACGCTGTGCTCGGCTGGCATCAAAGGCATCGTCGAGGAACACCTGTCCAAGCTGACGGAAGCGCTCAAATCCACCCTCAAGCAGAGTGCGGAGCAGCATCTGTCCGGCATCGACGACTATCTGCAAAGAGTCGAGGATTGCCTGGACGCTGAGCTCACCAAAATGGATGAAATTGGCAAGTCCAACATGCTGTACGCCGAGCTGATGGAGCAACGCCCTGCGATGGAGGTTGAGTTTCACCACTTTTACAACAAGAACGTCCTTCTGCAGAGCATGACGGGCAACGCCGGGCTCGACTTTACCAAGACCAAGGAGAACTGGGACTTTTACATGAAACGTCTTGATTCGCGCGAGTCCGAGGTGGAGGAGCAGCTCACGAAGCTCAAGAAGAACGTCACGTCGACCGTGACCAAGTGGGAGAAAGATGTGGAGCGTTTCACAAACCAGTGGAACGAGCTCAAGCCGAAGGATCTCGAGGCCTCCAAACCGCTCGAATTCGTGACGCAGAAGCGTGAGGAGATCGCGGGGCTGAAAGAGACAGGAGAAGAGTGCAAGCGCCAATGCGAGTACTTCCAAATGGACGAGCCTGACACGCAGCGGCTGGATGATCTGGAGTCGGACATCAACGACTACTTTGAAATGTGGAGCATGCTTGGCGACTTTCAGGGTGAGGTGCAGCAGCTGTGCAAGGAGCCGTGGATCAGCTTCCGATCCAAGTTGTACCGCTTCGAGGACTTTGTGAAGCTCTGGCAAGACAAGCTGAAGGAAATCACAGCGAATCCAGTCACCGTTCACATCCGTACTATGCTCGAGAAGTGGGGTCAGTGCGCACCGCTGCTCAAATTCGTGCGTGGTGACGGCTTTACGCCATCCCATTGGTCCGAGCTCTTCTCTCTTTTGCGCCTCCGGAACGTCACGCAGGACACGCTGACTTTTGGCGAAATTCTCGACAAGTACGAAACCATCCTACAGAACGAGAAGGACATCAAGAAGCTGCACAGCCGCGCGCAGGGTGAGGCGCAGATTCGCGAAGCCTTGGATGATGTCCGTGCGTGGGGCACAAACGCGCGCTTCGCACTCACGCCTCATCCCGACCGCAGCGGTGTCATGCTCATCACAGACTGGAAGGACACCATGTCCGCTCTCAGCGACAACCAGGCGCTGCTCTTCAGCATGAAGGAGTCCCCGTACTTTGGTCTTTTCTCCAGCGATGCGTCCAAGTGGGAGGAGCGTCTCGTCACGCTTGACGAGTACCTGCGCAACATGAGTCAAATCCAGCGTCGTTGGGTGTATCTGGAACCCATTTTCCGTCGCGGCGCACTGCCCAACGAACAGGAGCGCTTCAACCGCATCGACACACAGTATTTGGGCATCATGAAAACCGTCGCAGCTGACAACCGTCTCATGGCGCTGGCCGAGCATAAGGAGTACAAGGAGGTGCTGCAGAGCGTGCTGGAACAGCTCGAACGTTGCCAAAAGTCGTTGAACCAGTATCTTGAGGCGAAGCGTGACAGCTTTCCCCGTTTCTACTTCATCAGTGATGACGATCTTCTGGAGATTCTGGCGCAGAGCAAGAACCCGGTGGTGATTCAGTCTCACCTCAAGAAGCTCTTCATGGGCATTCACAGCGTCCAGTTCGACAGCCAAAAAGAGAACATTCTGCGCATCTACTCCCTGGAAGGCGAGGTGGTGCCGCTGTCCAAGCCGGTTCACATCACTGACGAGGTCGAATCGTGGCTGTCGCAGCTCGATGACGAGATGAAGTCCACTCTGAAGCAGCACCTTGCCAAGTGCGTTCAAAAGCGAGACATCGGCGCCTACGCGTCACAGATTTTGTGCGCGGCGGAGATGGTCACCTTCACCCGCAAAACGGAGGAAGCCATCCGCGACGCCAAGTCTGGGGCGTTGAAGAAGCACAAGGCCAACCTGCAAACCCTCCTGCGCGAGCTCACCGCTTATGCCGGTAGCAACAGTGATGCGCTGATCAGCCTCAAGCTGAAGGCCCTCATCATGGATCTCATTCACAACATTGAGGTCGTCGACACACTCATCACCCAGAACGTCGAAAAGGAGACGGATTGGCAATGGAAGAAGCAGCTGCGGTACTACCTCACGAACGACGGGTCTTGCGTGCTGCGCATGGTGGACGCGGAGTTTCACTACAGCTACGAGTACCAGGGCAATGCGCCGAAGCTCGTGCACACCCCTCTCACCGATCGCTGCTACTTGACTTTGACACAGGGCATGCAACTAGGCTACGGCGGTAACCCGTACGGCCCGGCCGGTACAGGCAAGACGGAGTCGGTGAAGGCGCTGGGCAATGCGATGGGCCGGCAAGTGCTCGTCTTCAACTGTGATGAGGGCATTGACTTCAAGTCGATGGGTCGCATCTTCACCGGCCTCGTTAAGTGCGGTGCGTGGGGTTGCTTTGATGAGTTCAACCGTCTCAAGGTGGATCAGCTGTCGGCGGTGTCGCAGATGATTCAAGTCATTCAAGAGGCCCTCAAGAACGGTGAGTCGCATTGCCACCTGCTTGGCCGTGATATCGACGTCAACGAAAATGCGGGTATCTTTGTCACACTGAACCCGGCCGGCAAGGGCTACGGCGGCCGTAGTAAGCTCCCAGATAACCTCAAGCAGCTCTTCCGCTCCATCGCGATGAGTGCCCCTGACAATGAGCTGATTATCGAGACCATTCTCTACAGCGAAGGCTTCGAGCACGCCAAGGATTTGGCCAAGAAGACAGTGGAGATCTTCGACCTGAGTAAGCAGCTGCTTTCGTACCAACGCCACTATGATTGGGGCCTGCGTGCGATGAAGGCCGTGCTGCGCTTGGGAGGCACGCTCATTCACAGCTTCCTGATGGACCGCATCGCCGGCAACGTAGAGGCCACGCCCGAACAGGTGCTGCAGAAGGAGAGTGAGATCATTATCAAGTCACTGCGTGTCAACACGCTGTCCAAGCTGACATTTGACGACGCCATCCTCTTTAACCACCTCGTCGGCGACGTGTTTCCTGGTGTGCCTGTGCTGGAGATCGACTACAAGGAACTACGCCCCGCTATTGAAGCAGCCGTGCAAGACCTACATCTGCAGCTTGTCGAGACGCAAGTGCAGAAGATTCTGCAGCTGTACGAAGCCCTGCGTCAGCGCATGGGTGTCGTGCTTGTCGGACCTAGTGGAAGTGGCAAGAGCACACTCCTGAAGGTCCTTCGCAAAGCGCTCGAGCGCTTGGGCAAGACTGTGCCGCTGTACATTGTGAACCCCAAGGCCCTGCCGCGGGATCAGCTCCTCGGCCACATGGACCCCGACACACGCGAGTGGTTTGATGGCGTCATCACGGAGGCCGCGAAGAAGGTGGTGCGGGAGCCACAGGAGGTGCAGTCGTGGATCTTCTGCGATGGTGATATCGATCCTGAGTGGGTCGAGTCTCTCAACTCCGTTCTCGATGACAACAAGCTGTTGACGATGCCGAACGGTGTGCGCATTCAATTCGGCGACAATGTCAACTTCCTCTTTGAGACGCACAGCCTCGAGTACGCGTCGCCGGCCACCGTCTCGCGCATGGGTATCATCTACCTCTCTGAGGAGGACGTCGACCCCAAGACGGCGGTTGCCTCGTGGCTTGAGCAGCAGCCAGAGGACACGCGTGTGCAGCTGAAGAAGTGGATTGATGAGTACTTCTACAAGGCGATCGACTCTGTTGTTTCGACGGAGAAGCTGGTTGTCAACACAACTCGCACAGGCCTGGTCATGTCGGGCCTCAGCCAGTTGCAGGGCTGCACCAACAAGAGCCAGTTCGCCCTCGCGCTCATTTACGGTCTGGGATCGTACCTGGTGGAGGACACCAGGAAGGATTTTGCCAAGGATGTGCTTTACCTTGTCGGTGAGCGTGCGCTTGACCCGAAGAACCCGCTCGACTTCAAGTACGACAAGGACCGCGGCGAGTACGTGCGTCTGGAATTTGAGCCCAGCGGCGACCTCACCGTGGAGGAGCTCTACCACCACCCCATGGTCCCCACCGTGGAGTGCCAACGTGCGTTGGAGGTGATGCAGGCGTGGTCGCGGCCGATTCGCGCTGGTGTGTATCGCCCGTTCGTGCTCGTGGGACCGGAAGGGTGCGGTAAGACGATGCTGCTGAGCAACCTCTTCATGAGCAGCCACAACACCCGCGTCGCGACGGTGAACTGCTCCTCGCAGACGGAGGCGATCCATGTGATCCAGAAGCTGCGGCAGACGTGCCAGATGTACAACACGAACCAGGGTAAGGTCTTGCGTCCCAAGGAAGCGGAGCGGCTGGTGCTGCTTCTGAAAGACCTCAACTTGCCGAGACCCGATCGCTACGGCACGGTGCAGGTGCACTCCTTCCTGCAGCAGCTGATTGTCTACAACGGCTTCTACGACTCCGATTTGGAGTGGGTGACGGTGGAGCGGGTGCAGGTTGTGGGGAGCATGAATCCACCGGGCAGCATGGGCCGCCACCCAGTCGCCCCTCGCTTTCTCGCCATTGTGTCTGTCCTCACCATCTCTTATCCGTCCAAGGAATCGCTGCAGCAAATCTACTCGGAGTTCTTCAACGTGATGATGCAGAGCCAACGCCTGCAACTGAACATTCCGGGCAAGGGTGCAGCTGACATTGCCCGTGTCATGACGACAGTTTACGAGCTCATCAGCACCCGCTGCACTGTGGACGTCGCCTCGCACTACGTCTTCAACCCACGTGACATCACAAAGTGGGCGCTGAACTTGCTCAACTACAACTCGGCCGACATTGGCGATGCCATTGGCTACGAGGGTCGTCGTATTTTTGTGGATCGCCTGGTCACGGCCGAGGAGAGGGCCAAGCTGACCAAGGTCATCAAGGACAACGTCACATTCCTCGTGGGCCACAAGGACTCCCCGACCGACAAGGAGACTATCTTTTACGTCTCCTGGCTGGAAGGTGCGGTTGGCGGCAAGAAGAAGCTGCTGTCGACAAACCCGGACGACGTGAAGACCTCTGCGGAGTTGATGCTGCGCAACTACTCGCGCGAGTACGCGGACTTGAACATCCAGCTCATCCCTGAGGTGTGCGCGTGGATGGCGCGTGTGGATCGCGTCTTGTCTCAGGAACGCGGCAACTTGCTCTTGGTGGGGCGGGCGGGCGTGTGCGCGTCTGAGATTGTGCGCTTGGTGGCCTACAACAACCGAACAGAGGTCGTCACCCTGGGCATCACGCGCGAGTACGGCATGAAACAGTTCAACGCGGAGCTCAAGTCAGCGATGACCAAGGCAGGCTCAGAGGGCCAGAGCATTGTGCTGCTTCTCGAAGACGCCAACTTCTTCAACCCTCACTTCCTCGAAACCATCAATTCTGTGCTCGCCTCGGGCGAGGTGCCGGGCCTCTTCACGCCAGAGGAGCAGGAATCTCTGCTGGGGCCGCTCAAGGAGGATGCCATTGGTGAGGGTCTGACCCCTTACAATTACTTTGTCGACCGCATCGCTCGTTTTCTGCACATCGCCGTCGTGATGGATCCTTCCAATCCCAACTACGAGCTGCAGTGCCGTGCGAACCCTTCGCTGTTCACGCGGTGCAACGTGTACTGGATGGGATCGTGGGACAGCGGGAGCCTCAAGGTTATTCCGCGCCTCATGCTCGGCGACGTGTTTAAAGACTTGGACAGCCGCAGTGGCGACAAGAAGGACTTCAGCCTCACGTCGGAGCTCGTGCACATGCACAAGGGATTCCAGGACAAGTTCTCCCCACAACACTTCAAGCTGCTCTGCGAAACGTACGCACGCCTTTACGTCAAAAAAAGCAAAGAGGTGACAGACAGTGTGTCGCGTCTCAAGACTGGCGTGGCGAAGCTGGATGAGGCGCAAGAGAACGTGGATAAGATTGCCGGCGATGTCTCTGACAAGAAGAAGCTCTTGGTGGTGAAGCAGAGCGAAGCTGACGACGCCCTCAAGGAGATTCAGGCCAAGATGGAAGAAGCTGGTGAGCAAAAGCGCGGCATCCACAAGGTGCAGAAGGAGCTTGACAAGGAGCAGCAGGCCATCAAAGAGCGCAAGGTGGTCATTGAGGATCGCCTCAGTGGGATTCAGCCCGTGCTGGATGCCGCCCTGTCCGCCGTGAGCTCGATTCGCTCAGACCACCTGTCTGAGCTCAAGTCGATGAAGCAGCCACCTGCCCCTGTGCAAGATGTGATGGAGGGCGTGGTGCTGCTGACGAGCGGCAACGAGGGCGCGGACACGAACTGGGCTGCTATCCGGCGCGTTCTCGCGGGTGATATCAAGAGCCAGATTCTCAACTTTGACATTGACAACGTCAACACGGGCATCCGCAATCGTGTTGAAAAGTTTATTGCTGCCAAGGCCAACTCCTTCAAGCGGGAAGTCATTGGTCGCGCTTCCAAGGCGGCCGCGCCCATGGCTGAGTGGCTCCAGGCCGTTGTCGAGTACAGCACGGTTCTCGAGACGGTCGCGCCGATGCGGAACGAGCTGAAGGAGTACGAAGAGAACCTCAAGAAGGGCCAGGAGAAGAAGCAGAAGTACGAGTCGAAGTTGCGCAAAGTGGAGGAGAAGGTCGATCAGCTCAAGATCAAGTTTGGCGACAAGACGACCGAGGCGGAGCGCTTGAAGGACCAATTAGAACAGGCCGAGAAGCTGCTCAACAACGCGACGGAGCTGCTGTCGAAGCTGAGCTCAGAGCACGCCCGTTGGTCTGCCCAGATGAAGAGCATCGCCTCCAACCTGGACCTCCTGCCTAAGCGCTGTCTGCTGGCCTCGGGCTTCATCACGTACCTCGGCAACGAGCCAGAAAACGCGCGCCGCGAGAAGCTCGCGGAGTGGAAGGAGATGGTCAAGCTGCCCGAGTTCAACTTCTTCACCTTTCTCCGCGAGGAGAGCGTGCAGCTGCACTATAAGGCGGAAGGCCTCCCTGGTGACGAGCTGTCCATGGACAACGCCGTCATCATCCAGGAGCAGGTGAACACCCCGCTCATCGAAGACCCGTCTGGGCAAGCCCTCATCTGGCTGCAGGCCCACCTCAAGGCACAGAAGGATGTTGTCGAGGTCGTGAGCATTTCCGATGAACGTCTTGTCTCTTCCTTGGAGTTAGCCCTGCGCTTCGGTAAAAAGTTCATCATCAACGACGTCGATCGCATTGAGCCCTTCATGTATCCGATCCTGCGCAAAGAGCTGCACAATGAAGGCACGAAGCGTGTGATTCAAATTGGTGATCGCCGCACAGTCGACTACGCAGATGGCTTCCAGCTGTACTTGGTGACCCGCTCCTCTGATCTGCGCGTCGCGCCAGACGCGATGAGCCACTTGACGCCCGTCAGCTTCTCCATCACACAAAGCGGATTGGAGGGCCAATTCCTCGGTCTCACCATCCAGCACGAGCAGCCTGAGCTCGAGAAGATGAAGCTCGAGAACTTGGAGAAGGAGGAGAAGCTGCGGATGCAGCTCGCGGACCTCGAGGAGAGTCTCCTGCGCGACTTGGCCAACTCCAAGGGCTCGCTGTTGGAGAATGGCTCGCTGATTGAGTCGCTGAACCAGATTAAGACGCAGGCGGCGGAGATCACGGAGGCATTGGCCACGTCCAAGGAGGTGCAGACTGAGATTGATGAGAAGCGCAACGTGTACCGTCCGTTCGCCACCACGGCGAGCAAAGTCTTCTTCCTCACCAAGAGCCTCAAGGAGCTGTCGCACATGTACCAGTTCTCCTTTGGCTTCTTTATGGACCTCTTCAAGAGGACGCTCGAGCACCACAAGGAGCTCCGCACCGACCCGGAGACTAAAATTGCCGCGCTGACCAAATCCTTCATTCAATTCACCGTCGCCGCCGTGGCCCACGCACTGCTGAAGGAGCACCGCGTTGTCTATGGCATTCACCTTTCCCGCTCTCTCTTCCCAGACCAATGCACCGCCGCGGAGTGGGAGTTCTTCTTGAACGAGTCCGTCGCCCCTGACGCGAAGAAGCGCGAGGTACGTGTGCCGACTTTTGTGCTGCCGGACAGTACGGAGGCTTACCGCAACTACGCCGCGCTCTTCCCCGACATGGTTGGCAAGATTCGCGTCCAAGAGGCAGATGTGTGGCTGGAGTGGATGCGAACATCGACACCAGAGTCCGACTACCCGTCTTTCCTGAAGTCCCTCTCGCACTTCCAGCGGCTGCTCATCATGAAGACCTTCCGTGCCGATCGCCTTGTGGCGGCGATGAACTTGGTCGCGTGCGAGCTCCTCCATGTCGATTCTCTCGGTGAGAGCGCGAGCCTGGCAACGACGCTTCGGGACACCGACTCAACCATGCCCGTCCTGCTCATCACAACCCCAGGCGCAGACCCTTCACAGGACCTCCAAGTCCTCGCCTACGATCGCGTTGGCAAGGAGCGTTTCCACCAACTCGCCATGGGTGGTGGCCAGACGGACGAGGCACTGCGCCTGCTGAAGCTCGCCGTGGAGCGTGGTGATTGGCTTTTCTTGAAGAACTTGCACCTGGTGATCCCGTGGGTATACACACTGCAGAAGGAGTTCAACATGCTGAAGCCGCACAAGAACTTCCGCTTGTTCCTTACAACCGAAGCGCATGATGAGTTTCCTTCCATTCTGCTGGCACAGAGTCTCAAGATTTCCTTCGAGTCTCCGCCAGGCGTGAAGCAAAACCTGACCCGCACCTTCACCGACTGGGGCGAGTCCCTCTTCGAGTCCAAGGACGAGAAGCAACGCGAGCTGCTCTTCATCGCGGCGTCACTGCAGGCTGTTGTGCAAGAACGCCGCTCCTACATCCCGCAAGGGTGGACCAAAATGTACGAGGTCACGGCCTCTGATCTCAAGTCGTCTGTTGATATTGTCCTCCGCCAGTCGCGTGGCGACATTGACTGGCGCTCGATTCGCGGAATCCTCCTCAGCGCCATCTACGGCGGCAAGATGGAGACCGACTACGACACCCGCATCTTGACGGCGTACGTGAACAAGTTCTTCAGCCCCGACTCGCTTTCCTCCGCGAAGCACCAGGAGCCGCTCTTCCAGCACGTGCGTGTGCCTGGCGGCAAGTACGCGAGCTACGTGAAGGCCATCAAGGAGCTGCCTGACAACGATGTGCCGGCGCTCTTCGCTTTGCCACCGAATGCCGATCGTGTGGCGCAGATTTCACGCGTCGGAACACTGATTGCTGATCTGCAGCGCATCAACGAAGCCAAGGAAGACGCGGCCATGAGTCGCGAAGAGTGGTCTACGCGCCTGACACCCATTCTGCAGACCTGGACAGGGCTGACCTCTCAGCACCCTGATCTTCTCACACACGCTATGGGCACCACGCAGCTGGCGAACGCTAAGCCCATCGATGGCTTCCTTTCGAACGAACTCGCCTCTGGCCTGCGCTTGGTCAGTCTCGTCGACGCGTGCATGACGGAGCTGCAGAAGGTGACAGAGGGTGGCGCACTCCTCACCGAGGACCGCCGCGCAGAGGCAGCGGCGATGCTGCTCGGTGATGTGCCGCCAGCGTGGGAGGATAACTTCCCCAGTCACGCCCGCATCACCCCCTGGCTCCAGGCTCTGCTCCGCAAGGTGGTGGCGATGACGTCGTGGCAGACCATGTCCATGAACGGCAACCTTCTCAAAACCCCTCTCGATCTGTCCGTGCTGTTCCGCCCTCAGACGTTCCTCAACGCTCTGCGTCAGGAGACCGCCCACACCATCAGCAAGCCGCTCGTGTCGCTGAAGCTCGTCGCGACGGCGTCTGCACCTCCAGAGAACGCCGCCATGGCAGCCTGCGTGGAAGGCTTGCTTCTGCAAGGTGCTATTCTCGATGACAAGGACGTTCTCCAGCCCATTCAAACGGCTGATGAGCCGGCTGTGTTCCCGCTGACCAAAGTGTACGTGGCGTGGATGGAGAAGGTGCCGGTGAGCGCGTCTGGCGCCGCTGTGAGCGTGCCTGTGTACTCAAACGCGTCGAAGGAGGACTATATTTGTGACTTCATGCTGCCGTGTGCAAATGAGTTGGCGGCGAGGAACTTTGTGCTCGCTGGCACCTCCATCGTGCTCGAACAGTGAGCGATGGGGTGAGAGAAATACACTGTCAGCTTCTTCTCGTGTTTTTTTTTCCCGTGTTGTGCGGGTGTGGCACTGCGCCACACACCATACGCTATTTCTATGTATCCCATTGTTGCTGCTTATTCAGGCAGTTTCTACTGATGTGCTCTAGGCAATCGTGAACACACACACACACAAAAAAGAAATTGATCAAGGAAAGGGGCGCCGCGAAACACAGAGAAATATGACTTTCTTTTTCTCGTTCTGTCACTTTCCTTTGCTCTGCGTGACCTCTCTCTGAAACAGAGATGGAAGAACAGCGAGGAGCTGCAGTAAAAGGCCCAGCTGCAAACACAAACATAAAAAAAAAAGGACGGCGCCTTTCGATGCACCATTCGGCGCGGCTCTTGGGTGATGTCAAACACGAAAACACACCAAATATGTGCCTTGGTTGCTCATCCATCGGCGCGGTGCCTCTTGCTTTCCAGTTTCATTTCTGGCCAAGTCATGTCAATGATGGCTGTGTCATCTTCCGCGTTATTTTACAGCTCTGATGATTCGTTTGCGCTCTTCTGTGGGCTGCTTCTCCTTGGCAGGCATCAACCCCCCCCCCCCCCGATACCCTTGCCTCACTGCTCTGTCTTTTCTATCGTCTTCATCTTTGCTAGTTGACGGAAGGCGACGCGCTTGAACGTGCCATTTAGATTGCGCATTTCTCCCCCCTTTTGAACACTCTTTGCTGCACTTTTTTTTTAAAAATCTTTTGTATCTCTGTCTCTGTCTCTTTCTCTTTTGTTTTGCTATTTGAAGCTCTCTCCACTGATTCTGGAGCATGTCCGACCACAGCGCGCCACCCAAGGGCTACAGCGTGCCTCGACACGAAATCAAAGCTGCCTCCAAGCGGTGTCAGCACTGCCAGTCCACAGAACACTGGTCCTTTGAGTGCCCATCAAAGGTGTCTGCTAAAAAAATGAGTACCGCGAAGGCTGGCGCAAAGCTAAGCCCTAGTCTTCTCCTCAAGTATGGCATTAAGAAAAAACCGATCCTGTTCGAGCCTGAGAAAACGGACGCGGAGAAGTTCAATGATGACATGAGGGAGCTCGAGAGACAGGCCCGCGAGGTCGAAAAGCTTGCCCAGAAGCAACCTGCACCGGACGCGGGTAGTCAAGGGACTGACCCCTCTGTGGCTCCCCGCGTGATGAAGCGCGAGGATATCACCGCGGTCAAACACGAGGCACTTTCTGATGGAGAGGAGGACAGTGAAGAGAGGGACGCCACTGCACCCTGAGTACGTGTTGCTACGATTGCTTATGCTCATACACACACACACACACACACAAGTAGCGTGTGCATCTGTGTAACTTTTCTTGTCTTGTTTTCGCGTAAAGTAGTCCTTCAGTGAGCGCCTTTCTGAGAAGAGGAGTAATAATGAACGAAAAAAAAAGTGAAGAATAAACAACTACATCAGCAGAACATATGAGACTTCGAACGCCGACCGAGCTGGTGATTTGATTATGTTATCTGCTGGCACGTGATGATTCCCCCTTTTCTTTTGCTGCGTGAGATCGAAAAAAAAAAAAACAAGATCGACTGCACTCCACTTCTACTCATTCACTCTCCACTGTCCACTCCCACATTTTCCAACCCGCCTCTCTCTATGTGCGTTTTGTTTACTCTTGTTGATACCACAAGAAACAAACAGGGAGCACACTAGCGTGTTTTACGATTTGCGCGGGCGTGACGGACGAATAGAAGGAAACAAAAAAGAAAGAAAAAAATACACGCGAACATACTTACAAAACGACACAACATTTGAAGAAGAAAGCAAAAAAAGTGGCCACGCCGTGCACCAACAATGAGACCGTCATGCCAGGGGATCTCTTCTCACCGACGACCGAGACGTCTTCTTGTCCCCCTTGCTCTCATCGCCATGACTGTCATCGTGATGCTTCTCCATGCACACATGATTGCTTCTTTTGAAATCCAGACCACACTCGTCCCTCTCTTCCGTTCTGGCACTGTCACACGACATCAAGAGACGAATCGTCAAGGGAGACAGACGGAGTCACCCACAACGACGACGACCAGTACCACAAGTGACCCGCTCTTCCCTCCGCCTCCGCCGCTCGCAAACGATCCCAACGCGCAGGTGTATGTGTCGACATCATCAAAACCACGCCGGCCCCGCATACGCCGAGCCACGACTACCACGCGCCGCCCTCACAGTCCATTTGGCAACGATCGCGATGACGTAGAGGCAGACGAGCAAGCCGCGCGGGATGCGTACGAAGGTGAACACCAGCAGGACAACATCCCACCGACTACCGAGACGACGTCTGACATCGCGACGGATTTCCTCTCTGCACTCGACACGTTCGAGGAGAACTTAGCCCGTGTAGATGTGGGCGGGAACCCAGATCAGCCTTCTCACAGCTTTGTTGACATTGACGCGGACGTGGGCCGTGGTGTGGAGTTGCCGTACGACCCTGAGTTTGTGGAGGAGCCGTCTCGATGGCAGGCGTGTGACCCTCGCAATGTGTCCTTCTCACTCGAGCGCGACGCGCTGTGCCAGGCCTATCTCAGCAACATCAACAACATGCGCTTCATCAAGGCTATGCCATCAAAGCTACTGCAAGGCCGCACGATCAAGATGAAAGTCTACTACGCACACAACAACATCCAGGCCATCGTCAAGCTGCCACAGAGGAAGTTCGTCTTCGAGGCGGCAAGTGAGTTTTTCGCGTACGCGTTTGATAGAACGCTCCAATTTAACCGTGTCCCGACGACGGTGTACGCGCCCATTCCTCTTGACTACCTGCGCGCGGCTTCGGCGTACTCGCCGCTTCTCTCGCAGTGGTTTCACCGCTTCGTCGTCCTGTACAAACACACCAACGAGAAGCTCACCAGCTGCACGTACTACGCCCCGCCCGATACCCCCGATGGCTTCTTGGAGGAGCGGTGCACAGATGCCTCGATTCAGCTGTGGATGAAAGATGTTCATCCTGCGCTAGACACCTTCTTGGGCCTCGCGTACGAGTACACGGAGGGCTTCGCGCGGAAGTACTACGTGCCTGGACATGAATTGTGGGAAGGCACGAAGAAGACCCGCCTGCGTGCCGTTGGCGAGCTGCTCGAGCGATTCATCTTCGACTTTCTCATCGGCAACACAGATCGTGGCATGAATGATCACAACAACTTCGTCTACGGCGGGTGCAGCGCGAGAACGGAGTGTGCCGTGTTGCCGCCGTCCGAACGTGTCCTCAGCTTGGCCAAGTACGCCTACCTAGATCACGGGAGCAGCCTGTACTCTCACAAGGAGCCGGAGGGAAACCCTTTCTTTGGTCAGGCCGATCGCATTCCTATTTGCCGGTTTCGCCGTTCAACCTACACGCACCTGCTGCCCTGGCGCTCGCGCACCTATAATCATTATCCACTTATACGCGAGGTAGAGCGACTCGCGCCGACGAGCTTGTACCGTGTAACGGAGCCGTCTGTGGTGCGCCGTGTTCAGGGTCGTCTCGATAAGATTGTAGGCGTCATTGAGAGTTGCCTTGAGAAGTACCCGGAGTCGGTTGTCTTCAGCATGCCAGAGTACGATGCCGTGCGCATCCACGATGAGGACATCACACTGGATGATCTTGAGATTGACTTGGATACTGTCATCGAGGAGGACCACAGGGTCACCCCCACGCAAGGCCTGCACAGGGGCGCCTCAGATAGCACCGTAAAAGATGCTGTTACTGATGTGGAGGAATCGGAAGCAAGCGAGCAAGAAGAAGAAGGCGCAGAGGAGGGTGAGGAGGGTGAGGAGTACGAGGAGGAGGAGGAGGGCGAGGAGAACGATGAAGACGAAGGCAGTGACGAGGTTGTGTAGTTGAGCCAGATCTTTTTGATCCCGGACATGGTTGTAGCCTTCACACCACTCCCCCTCACTACAATTATCTCTTTCCTTTTGCTTTCTCACTCTTTTTTTTTTTTTTTAAATCGTATCTTTGAATATCCATCGTTTCTTCAATGTGCTTGAATTCTGTTTTGCATTCCTCTGTCGCTCCATTTAGAGAGCCTGTCACCACCTCAACACACAGGTAATGGGCCCGCAAAAAACCAAAAAAAAAAAAAATGGAAGCGGGGAATACTGAGGAAATCAGGCTACCAACCAAAACAGCTAGTCACACGAAATAATAAAACTAAAAAACTTATTCTCCCTCTTGCTTTTTTTTTTTGCTTCGGTGCTTTCATCTTGCGAGTGAGAAAGATGCGTCTTGGGTGTGTCTCTACTGCGATGAGAGATTGGCGACTGGAAGCGGATTCTTCCGCACGGATACCTCTATGGGACTGAAGGAGCGAGGTCAACGGAAACTGTTCAAGTGAACAAAAATCACAACAACAGCAAAACAACAACAAAAAAAAAACAAAAAAAACAAAAAACAAAAAAAACAAAAAAAATATAGACATGCATTCCCAGGCACATGTAATTAAGTCTTGCGTGATGAGGAGGAGGAGGTACTGCGCGTACGAAACATGCAGACTGTTTGAATGCTTTCTTATGCCTTCATGCGCCGAAAGCACCACACACATGTGCACAAAGAGGACTTCCTTGTCTTCTTAACAACCTCGATCGTGTCCACCCCATTTCGGGACACTCAAATAATGCAACTTCGCCACTAGTATCTACGCCTTCATCTCTTTTTGTCATTCTCTTCCTTTTTCTTCTTCTTCCTTCTGCTGTGCTGTTGCTGTCTTCGTCATAACCACGCGTCTGACCGCGGCGTGAACTACTATCTTTCTCTGAACACTGCACATACTTGAAAATGAACAGTAAAGTAAAACAGTGAAGAGAAAAAACAAAACCCGAACAAAAAACAAAAGCAACAGTACATCATGAATCTAGATGCCTGGGAGGAGAGCATCCGCAACTTGAAGCCTCTGGAGCTTCGCGAAATGCAATTGTTGCTTCGCACGGCAACCGATCTTCTCATGGAGGAGAGCAACGTGCAAAACGTGCATCTGCCAGTGACAGTCTGCGGTGATATTCACGGCCAGTTTCCTGATCTTCTGCGTCTGTTTCAGGTTGCCGGAGAGCTTCAAGGAGAGACGAGTAGCATGAACTACATCTTTCTCGGTGATCTTGTCGATCGCGGGTACAATGGGGTGGAGGTGCTGACTTTCTTGTTCATTCTAAAGTTGAAATACCCTCACAAGATTACCCTCATTCGCGGCAATCACGAGACGCGACAGGTCACGACCATGTACGGGTTTTATGACGAGTGCAATCGAAAGTTTGGCACCGTGGAGGTATGGAAACTGTGCGCTGAGGCATTTGACTGCATGCCCATCGCTGCTCTCATTGAAGGCCGTGCCTTGTGCATTCACGGCGGTCTCTCCCCAGAAGTACGCGCCGTCGATCAGATTCGCTTGCTGAATCGACATCAAGAAATCCCAAACGAAGGTCCCTTTTCTGATCTCGTTTGGTCTGACCCCGATAATGTAGACGGATGGGTTGTGTCGCAGCGTGGCGCGGGCTTCCTCTTTGGAGGACCTGTCACGCGTGAATTCATTAGTCGCAATAAGCTCAACTTGATTGCTCGTGCACACCAGCTCGTGCATGAAGGATTCAAATACCACTTTGACGAGGAGTACTTGTGCACGGTGTGGTCGGCACCAAACTACTGCTACCGCTGCAACAATCTGGCGAGCGTGCTGCGTATCTACGAGGATGAATCGAGAGAGTTCGTCGTGTTCAAGGAGGTAGAGAGGCAGTTTGTTGAGGGCGAAGGGCCACGTACACAAGAGCTGTCGTACTTTTTGTGAAGGCGATGACTTGGGGTATTTTTTTTATATATATTTTCACTTGCTCTGCTCTGGTGCTCTCGGTGTCGAACGACGACGACAACAACGGTAAAACAACGGCAACACAAATATCCGACTGAATCTGTTGAGACAGTCACACTGTTGCTTCTTGCCATGTTCACTGCGTTTGTGTGTTTCTCTCTCTCACTTTTTTTTTTGCTATTTCAGTGCGGTAGTTGCCTGATCAAACAACAACAACAACAACAACAACCTAGCAATGTGTCTCCGCAACCACACCATGTCGAAAACAACAAAATCGCCACTAGCGGCAAGAGCGACAAGTACACATCATGCGTATACAAGGAATGAGAAATGCCTGTGCACCTTCCCAATATAGCTGAACTCTTTCTTGTTTGTTTCAGCAACATATGGGGTAATGTGTTGACAGCGGCTACTCATCAGTTTTTTTCCTTTGTCGTTTTTCCTTTCCAGATTACCTATCCATTCATCGAAGAAACAGCAACAACACACTGATCTGTAGTACAATTTATCATGCCACAGTGAGTAGTCTTAGAACCACTAACCCAGCCATTCTTCCCTTCTTCCCCATTCACGACCGTGACCACCGTGCTTTCCTTGCCTTTGGCTTATTCTTAATGTGCGATCTTTGACTCTTTCAATTCACAAAAAATGTGCACGACACATCGCTCTGCCTCACACACATTACACACATACATACATTTGTTTATGTATGCGCTCAAAGATCCGCACACAGTTTATTAACACCGAATACGGTTTTCTCTTCTCCTTCAGTCGTGTGATCTTCGCAAGCACGAGCTAGCAACTATCTCGCTCTTTTTTTTTCTTTTCTTGTCACCCTGTACATTTCAGCCATGTCAAGTGCGGGTCTCATTGCAGCTATCGTGGATGCCCTCCGTGGCCCAGCCGCGACTCCTGAAGCTGGCGATATGGCTGTATTTTTTGCCATCAGCTCCATCATGGCGGGCAACTGGCAGCCGCTTGAGCAGGTACGCGTCCCTGTGAAGACCTTCCTAGAGGCCAGCGGCCGTATGAGCACAGTTGAAGACCGACAGACGTCTGTCAATGCCATCGTCAACGACGATGTGGTTCAGCCACTCTCGCAAGACGATGGCATCAACTTGTTCTTGGCTGAGCACGCCAAGGCGGGGACAGACACGATGGGTGCGGTGCGTGCTGTTGTCTCCAAGTACCTCCTCACCGTCGTGAACGGCTTCCTCGACTACGCCGGCACGCCCGAACTGCCGTTCTCACGTGCGCTGCAAGGGACAATGATTGGGTTTGCAGGCGAGTGGTACACGAGTGTGGGGGCGTGCCTGGATGCGCCTGACGCGGCAGATATGCTGGCCGTGAAGGTGCTGGAATTTTCAAAGACGGAGGGCTTGAAGGTCTACCCTGACCGTGCACAGAAGCTTGAGATGATGTTCGGCTGCGGCGTTCAGCTTTATCACAGCCTCAAGGCACAAGCACTGTCACAGCAGGCCCAATCCTAAAAAAAAGAAAAAAAAAAAGAAGCAGAGCATAAAGAAGAGGCAGATCGATGGAGGAGGATGCGCACTATCACACACACACAAAAAAAAAAATCAAAAACAACAACAACACCCAGCCGCAGGGGTATGAGCGCGAACAGGAGCCACACTACTGTTTAAAAACAACAACAACAATAACAATAGTGCACCATGCTATTATTCTCGAAAATAAGTGATTACCCTGAATTGGCGACAACTGTGGTACGACACCTCTATATTTCTTTTCCCGTTTCTAAAGTACGTATTGACAACCCACTCGCCCTTTTTTTTTCCGTGTGAGACTCTCTCCTTTTCTCTCTTTTTTTTCTCTTCCCAAATCGGCTCTTTCGCGCACTCGGTAATCGAACTCAACACACGTGAAAAAGAAAAAAAAACACAATTGGCATGGAAGCTGTGGAGCATGCGCACACATTGTTCTTTCTTTACTTGAAAAAAAAATAGCAACAGATCTCACTCTTTCGTCTCATCCCCGCATTCACCGAGACCATACCCCTCACACTTGAATAAAAAAAAAAAAGGAGACGAACACCAATGAATTGAGAGGTACTGTCGTTCCTCGCGTTGTCTATTGACTTGAGCTCTCATTTTTTTTCTCCTTCTCTCCCTCTCTTCACCTTTTCGTTTACCTGCGACATGCCCATGTTACGGCAACCACAAACACTTAAAGCACACACATACACACACAATAAAGAAAGCACAATATGTCCGAAACACCAATCTCGATTCCACCAATTCTCCGTCTTGCCAAGGATGCGTTCAAGGGGGACCTGGGGAAGAGAAGCGTGTACCTTGGTGATGCCGCCATCGCCATGTCTCTGGCGACGATTGCCCGCGGCAACTGGCAGCCCATGGAAAAGACGCGTGCCCCTGTTCGCAAGCACCTGCAGGAACTCCCGGGCATGGACACCGCTGAGAGCCAGAAGGCAAAGTCAGAGGCGACAGGCCGCGACTTGGTGAGCAAGCTGACCGCCTGCGAAGAGGTCTTCCCTTTTCTGGATGAGCACAAGCAAGACACAATTGAACGTGACACGATTGTCGCGAGCCTGGAGCGTCTTGTCGGTGAGATGACCCAGTCTGTCGTGGAGCTGTACTTGAACTTTCAGAGCACGCCGACCGCTTCCTTCTCCGAGACACTGCGCCTCCGCTGCGTGCAGTTTTGCGGCGAGTGGCATGAGTACCTTCTGACCGCGTTCAAGTCCGAGGAGGACCCTGACACGTTCACAAAGCTGTGCATTGACACCTTGCAGGGTGCCGCAAAAGGTGCTGTGCGTCGTGACCAGATGCTCGTGGAGACGGCGTGCACCATCTTGTTCCAGTTTTACCAGAACTTCAAGTCTGAGTACGCGAGGTCGAAGGCGTAAAAAAAAAAATGGGATGAAAAAGGAAATGGGCAAAATAAGAAAGAGAGACCAGTGTGCAGCAACTCGATGAAAAAACGCTCGAGCGTGGAGGCGATGTGTGATCGGCGTGAGCTCCCGTTATTCAGCTGACCGTATTGTCTTTCCTTCTTTCCTTCTTTCCTTCTTTCCTTCTTTTTTCTCTTACTTTTCACTCCCTGATTCCGTGTGCGCATTGAACAATTTTGTTACAATTACACACGGCGTAGATTCATTTCGATGAAACACATATGTTTTTCTTCTTCTCTCCCGTATCCTGTTTTCATTTCTTAAAACATGTTATTTACGCAACTGCACGCCATCTGTCGTGCGCATCTGCACTCTAAACTCCATGAATGCGTGGTGTCTCTTTCTTTTCTTTTCTTTTCTTTTTTCCAACACCATTTGGTGTAGCTGATAAAACAAACAAAGAACACACAACAACACCAATGAACAAAGAATGCGCTCTGTGTAGTCCACGATCCTGTGTGTGTGTGTGTGTGCATGCGGTGAACGGGTGCTTCTCTTCACCTTCCTTAAAAAAACTATACTGCGCTGTTCACGAAAGCTGACCTCCAGTGTTGGTGAGTTGATTCACCCCTTCTGTTTGCTTTGTCTCACCACTGCATGCTAGAAGAGAGAAAATAAACAAGAGATGCGGAGCGAGTCAGATGCTCCCAGCTGCGCTCAATAGAATCGTTTCAACCCGCGACTCACGCCAAGCTTCCGATTGATGGCTTCATTTCTTCCTCTTTTCTTCTCCTTCTTCTGTGACCTCTTCTTCTTTCTCTCTTCCCGTTCTCTGCCTAACCTTTTTCCACACTGCCAACGAAAGCTCTTTCTATAGATTTTGTGCCCTTTTAAGTGCTCTCACTTTTTCTCTTTTTTTTTTCTTCTTGTTCTCGACTCTCTCCTGCTCTCTAGCGCTGAGCCACAAAAGAGAGAAAAAAATAAGCATCACCACAACAAACAATGAGCACCGATGATGTCATGCAGCTTTCTCACCGTCGTCTCGTGCTGACGGTCGCGGAAACAATGCGAACACTGAACATGGGAGAAGACGCTGCAATCGCCGCGCTCGATGCTGTCCACGCCGCGTTTCCCACCGAAACACAACCCCTCTACGTTATCTTGACGGCCGCGCCCCAAGGCCGCAGCTTCACCTCTACGCTCTGCATCGGTGACAACGAGGCCGATTCCGTTCTTGGCGAGGCCACCGCGATGAGCCACAGTGCGGCGCACAAGCGGCTGTACGGCTTGCAGCGCGTGTCAGCACTCAAGGCCACGACGGCGACGACGACAGTGGCCGCGGTGCCGAAGGCGGCGACCGTACCTCGCACCACACCGTGTCTGCGCGTGGCAAACACGCCCCAACTGCGCGCGTATCCTCTTGTGAGCCGAGAAGCACTGGAGCGCGGAGATGCCGCAAAACCAACCGGTGCTGTGATGGCAACGCCTCTGCCTGCTGCTGCTGCTGCTACGCCAACAAAGCCTGAAGTTGTCAAGGTGGAAGTGAAACTCCCTTCTGTGAAGCTGGAGCCGTCTTCCGCACGGGCAGCCACACCAACTCTCTCCGTCGCGGCTCCATCCATCGCAGCATCACCGCCGACAATGATGCCCTTCGCGCCGTCCGTCAAGGCCGAGCCCTCAACGACGTCGACGGCGAGGACAGAAGACGTGCTCGAACTTGGCGCGACGACAGGCACCCCACTTACCCAAAGTGATCCTCCGCAAGCCACGAAGACCGCAACCAGCGCACCCACGGCAACGCCTCAGCGCCGTCAGTCCTCACTTTTCGAGACGATGATGGGCTCGAAAGCTAGCGCCACGGCTGATTCCGAAGCTGCTGCTGTCGCTAAACGTGGTCGCACGGCTTCACCTCAAGTTAACAGTACCACGTCAGGATCAGGAACTGCCGCTTCTTCTGCTTCCAGCGCTTCTGTTGCGCCAGCCACCAAGAAGAAAAAGGTCGACACAGCAGGTACCAGGACGGTTGCCAAGAAGAAGGAGGCTCCCACACGGAGCTTGGCGAAGCTGGCAAAGGCCTCCGCGAAGGCGACGACATCGTCGACCTCCTCGAAAGCAGCACCAACTTTTGACTTTGACGAGGAAGCTTCTCAATCGGAGCAGGACGAGGCTGATGAACACGAGAGTGTTACCTTTCTCTCACACGAGGCGTTTAACGAAGAGGCCGAGGCCGAGCCCACGGCTGCGCTGGATGTGGAAGTCACTGCCGTGAACGATGACATTATCTTGTACGACAACACCACTCCGCTCGCCTTTCAGGAGCCTGCCAGAGTGTTGCCGAACACTACACCACCCCTAACCAAGACGGCCGCGTCCGCTGGCGCAAGCGAAGGTGGCCAAGGTCACTCACAACGGAGTCTCAGCACGTTTTTCAATCCGGCCGTGGTGGCGCTGCAGAGCCAGTACGCCAAGGAGGTACAGACGGACATGCGGCTGGAGGAAGACGAGTACATTTGTGTGGACGTCATTTGCTACCGGAACAAGGCGACGGGCGAGATCATCAGCGAGGAAGCTTTCCACAAACTGACGTCAGAAATCGTGGAGCGACAGGCAATGGAAGCGGCGAGCGGGGAGAAGAGTTCGTCTCCTTCGGAAAGTCCTCAAAAGGCGGCTGGCGGCGAAGATGCGAGTCCGTCTTCCAGTTCCGAAGCGGCGGTGTCCGCGAAACGTGGTCACAAGATGAAGGTCGCGAAGCAGGTCGTGAAGGACGTGAGCAATCAGGCGCCGGCGGCGAAGCCGACTCCCGCCCCCACGAAGAACCTACTTTCTTTCTTCAAACAGTGAGGTCTTCTGGTTGCGCGGTGCCAGCATTGGCAATTAAAAAAAAAAAAAAAGTATAGATACAACAACAAAAAAGCAAACAATGAAAAGACGCAAGCTTCACCATCTGCCTCTCTTCTCCCACTAGGAAATGCTGCGACACCGCACAGCACAGTTATAGAAGAACAACCGCGTACTAATCGATACGCGGCACTCGTGTCACGTGTTGTCCCTTCGTTCCGGAGAGACAACAATCACTTTTTTTTTGTTCTGTTTTCCCCCTTTCCCAGTAGAATTGGAAAATGAACGCTTTTGCTTTTGCGCTTGTCTTTTTGGATCAGGCGTTCAGTTTTCGTTTTTTTTCTTCTTGTTTTCATAGACTCCGCTCATAGATACCCTTCCCTCCACCCACCAGGGCACGCGACCGCTGGCCAATACCTTTTTTTTCCCCACATCCCAGCTTTGGGCGTGCGTGCTTCTCTCACGTTGTTAGTAGTAAAAGAAACAACCTTTCTTTCTCTCTTTCTTAAAACAAAAAAGGAAAATAGAACGTATCGAACTACACATGAAGAGGGCGACGCGTGTCATCTCTCTCGTGTCTGCATCGGAGAAAGTCCATTTTCCCTACAAAGAATCACATGGAACTACTTCCTGTTTTGTCTTTGCAAGCAATACAGCACTGGTCAAGAGCTGAGAGAAGCACATCACTGCATGTTGTGTTCTCACCTATTCGCTTTTTTTTTTTTGCGTGTTTGTGCTTTTTTTTTTACTACCCCCATTTTAACCAATACTGAAAAGCGTCAGTGAATAGAAACGACTCTTCATCGCGTGCCACACACATACTTGCCTGCTCTCTCTCGCTCTCCCTACTCTCCCTCCTCTCACTCGCTCATTTTTTTTTTTTGCGAAGCTGTTCTTTTTGGTTTGTTTTGTTCTTCACACCCTCCAACGTCAACACTCGTACAGCGGTGATCTGATCGATTTTTTTTTTTGTATTCTCAACTACTTTAGGAAAACAACAACAGCAACAAAAGCGAGAAAGAGAACTCACATGAACAAGCAGCTCTTGCAAACTCTTCCTCTGGCGAAGGGCAAGGACGTGCACAGCCGCACGGCAAAGCTCGCACTTTACAAGGAATGCCTGGCGCTCGCGCGTCTGGTGGATGACCCTCTCATTCGTCAACACACCCTCCAAGAGGTGCGCGAAAAGTGGCATGAACACCGTGGTGACGGTGGCCATTCCCTCCAGGTGCAACTCGCGAGCTGCCTCGATCGCATCGCGTACGGTCGTCTTTGCCATTCAAAAGCACGCCAGCGTCTTTTGCCGAGTGCAAGCGAGCGTTACGCGTGGGGTGTGGTGAACCCGATGGAGAATCAAGCAAAACTGATGCACAGACGTGAAGAGCGCGAGAGCCCTGATGCGTTTAACCACGGCCGAGGCAAGCGTGATTTTGTGCCCATGTCGAACTGGGGATTTCAAAACATGGATCCCGATGCCGTCGCGAAGCACAAGGAACTGACGGATCGCCAACACTTCATGGGACCGCACTGGCGCAACCGTGCAAAGCCGATGGTGCTGGAAGATTTGAGCTTCGAAGAGGAGATGCACGTCCACTTTCAAGGCAAGCCGAAAATGCGTAAAACACCTAAAAAACACTTTTAACAGAGTTGTTTGTGCATTGGTGCGTGTGCGCGGCAGAAAAAGGGAAGAGACTCAAATACCATCCCGATGCACGGCTTCTGCCGTCGCTTACGTTTTTTTTTTGCGATTTCTTCTTCGTCTTCTTCGACGCCTCGGTGCATCGTTTGTGACGTTCTGCTTTTTTTTTTTGCCTCACTCCCTTTTGTGATTCATGTGGCTGCGGCGTGCTGTGCATGTTCTTCTCTTGTCTCTTGTCTCTTTTCCCTCCGTCTTCGCTGAGTGCTTGCGTTTTCACTCAAATTGGCCCCTCTCACATTCAACAATGAAAAAAAAAAAAAGAATAGTATCAAAAAAAAAAAAAAAAAGGACAGCAGCTTTCACGCACACTGAAAAACACTGTTTTCACCCTTCATGCGATGCATGCTTTCAACTTTGAGTGTACACTAACGGTAAACAGCAACAACAAAAAATAATAACAATAATAATCGATTATGCAACTAACAGAGGCTGACAGGAGCGCGTGGAGTCGTGAGCACTGCTCGGATTTCCTTATTCTCCGCTTTGGGTTGCTTCTATTTCTCTATCTGCTCCGCATGTTTTTCTTTTCGTTTTACTTGAACGGTACTGCACAACGCTTTCTCTCTCCTCAATCTAACCTCGCTTCTTTCTTGTTCCTCACAACTACAGTCACACGTTTCTTCATTGCGAGAAAAAAAGAACGCTCTCTCTCTCTCTTTGTTTATTTTCTCCCGTGCCATTGGCGCCTGTTTGAATACTCACTACAAGTAACGAACGCCTGCGCCACGATAACGCACGACACGTGTTGTGAAAACAACAACAACAACAACAACATCGACAACTGCCAACAACGGAAAGCAATCAACACTAGTAAGATGGGTCAGCTCGCCATCGTGAAGGATCAACTCCTTAGCCAAGGATTAAACCACTTTGTGATTCTTTCGTCGAGCGGCGATGTCGTCGACGCCAGCGGTGACTTTTGCGTGACAGAGAGACAGCGCTTAGCGTTCACGATATTGCAGCAGTGTGGCTTTTTACTCGGTCAAGACGAGAAACTAAAGCGGCTCTCGATGACATTTAGCGATGCCGTGTACGTGGCCTCAACGGTGACGGACGGCGACGACGTGTACGGTGTGTTGGTGAAGCGAATGGTGGCGAATATGGATGAGCTCTGAAAACCTGGCACATTGCCTCGCTGCGTTGACGTAGACAAACCTGACAAAAAAATAATAATCAACAGCAACAGCAACAACAACAAAAGGAATATATACAGTAGTGGCAAATTCGCATGACAGTCTGCCCCTCCCCCCAAGATGCCTTTTCCTGTAAAGAACAAAAACAAAAGACGAAGGCTTGCGTGCGCGAACTGCAACGTAGATCGCGTGATGTCAACACGGCGTCTCTACTCTGGAGAAAACGCTGGTGAGCTCAAGGAGAAACTGGAAATTTCCATTGCCTCGCTGATGCACTTGGCTAGCTCTCTTACTTCTCTTCAATTCGCCACCTCGCCTCTCCTCACTTCATTGTCGTTCTTACCCTCTCTTCCTCTTCACGGTGTGCCAGCATTACAGGGTGTGCCTCTCTCTTTTTTGTTCTTTTCTTCAGTTTTCTCTCTTTTTACCTTTTCTCCCCTTCTCCTCTTTCTTGTGTCCACTCACGGAGACACGACCGGGCAATCACAGAAGCGTATTTGGCACAATTTATCTACATAGACCGCAATGTCGAGGCGAGCTGGTCAGAAGCGTACACGCTCGTTACTCGATGCAGTAGCGTCAGTTGATGAACTTCTCGGCACCACCCAGTCTTTCGAATACAACACCATTGGCCTCCGTGACGACGATGAGGAGGATGCTCGCAGTGACAGTGATGATGTGCCGTTCAAGAAGGAGAAAGACCCGTCGTTGCTGAGGGCGGTACCTTTGGATGCTGGCGAGCGCGGTGGTTTCGCGAGGGCCAACCGCATCGACAGCCCACCGCGCGAGGTCAGCGCGCTGGAGCTCAGCGGCAGTCTTGGTGGGGCGGAGATGGCGTTGCTGAATCGAAAAGAGGAGGAGCTTGCGGATATGGTCTTGTTCCTCAGCCGTACTTTGCGGCGTGTGTGCACGCCCGCGTCTTTTTACACCCTCGTTCAACACGTTGCCTCGCACGGTGCTCGGCCTGTCTTGATTGCGCTCAAACATGCAGGTACACAGGTGTCCTTTTTTCATGCGCTCTGCGAAGCCCCCGTCAATGGACGTCACTTTCGAGCGGCTCTGCTGCGTTTCTTCGCCATTCTCTTTTCGGAGAGTGATGCTGAAGTGTTTTACGATGACGTCATCGTTCGCTTTCTTGTGCGGTGCCTCTCACGCCATGATGAGGACGAGGATGATGATGATGCTGTTGTTGCCGCAGACGGCGGTGATGGCACGGCCTCTCCGGAGAGGACAGACGGGAGGTGTGGCCACGGCTGTGACGAGGGCAGCAGACCCCGTGCCGACGGTCACGCTCCATCACGCCAGCTTGCGACCGAGCGCTCTCCGAAGCCGCACTGGTCTGCTTCGCGGAAGTCACAGACTGCTTCAGGCGCAGCCGCGGCAGCTTCCTCGCTCACCACTGCCTCCTCGACGCCGACGAACGCGTCGCTCACCCGGCACAGCAGCCCTACTCGCGTGCCCGCCGATGAGGAACGAGCTGCGTGGCGTCCATGTGTGGCGCTGCTCGAGACGCTGGCGCAAAAAAGGGAGGGTGCGGTGCACGGCGAGGTTCATGGGCACCGCGCTGACGGCGACGACGTACCTTCCTCTACCTTTGCGGTGGCGGTGCGTGTGCTGCTGGAGCTGGTGCTCTCGCAGAACCAAGAACGCGTCGCTGCGGTGCGCGGGGGTGTGCCGAGCGTGCCGCGGCTGTTCGCTGCGGCGGGTGGGCTGAATGTGCTGTGCGCGCGGCTGGAGAAGGACGCCGCGGTAACCCCGGCGAGCACGACGACGGCATCATCACTGACGCTCTCTCTTTTGTCGCTCTTGGAGGTGCTGACGGTGTCGACGACGTGCTCGCCGGACAACGCAGGTTCTCTCCTCGGCCGAGTCACGGTCGCGGTGTGGCACACGCTGCAACGCGTCGTGCCGCTGACGACGCTCGCCGCCTCTTCTGCCGCCGCACGCGAGTCACAGGCGGCGTTTCTCTTGTCGAGTGCACTGCCGAGCGCTTGCCTACGCGTGCTCACCAACGTGACCAACCTTGACGCGACCGTGCTGCGCGCTCCCGCCCACCGTCACGAAGAGGCCGCCCTGGCGGAGTGGCTCTCTACGCTTCTCACACACGCCTCGGCCACGACGGCTTCGGCCCATGGCGGCGGCGGCGGCATCGCGGCCAACACGGACGTGCTCGCCTTTGCCGTATGCTGTGCGGTGAACTTGGTCAAGTATGAGGCCAAGCACGGGTGCAGTGCGGAGGCGAGTTTCACGTCGGCGTTTGTGTGGGCTGGTGCACGGGGTAGTGGCGGGATCGGTGACGGCGCACCGCTGCCTGTCCTTACGGCACTCGCGCACACGCTGTTCGCCTGCTACTTGAGTGATTCGACGGAGGAGACCGTGTTGAGCGGCTACTACGCGCTGCTCCTCGCCGTGCTGTCGCTCGTGCAGGACGACCCTGACAATGTCCTCGCCGTTGTCGCGCCGCTGAATCTGCGTGTGCGGGTGATCACGGCCGTGGCGGATGCCACCCGTGCGACCCCGCTGGGTGAGCGTACACGTGGCAAGCCGATGACCCTCATCGTGGTTGTTCTCCAGGAGTTCATGCTGTTCCAGAGCACGTCCGGCACGCTCACCCGCGACGCCCTGGTGGAGATGACGGGTGTGGTGGATCAGCTTGTGGCGGCAAATCTTATCGAAGTGTCGTCGGACGGCGGTGATGCGCAGTAAGGCAGAGAAAAAAAAAGAAAAAAAAAGAAAAAAAAAAAGACCCGACGCCGTGTGTCTTCGATTGCTGATTCGTCGTTTCTTTGCGAGACTGATTGTTCGCGCGCTGTTACAGAACCAAAACAACCAAAAAGCAAAAAGCAAAAAACAACAACAACAGCCAACTCAGCGGTGCGGAAAGAGCGGGTGACAGGCATTGCCTCCGTCATGGTTTGCTCCCTCCTGTTGTCTCGCTTTCACTGTTTCCTTCTCTCGCACACTTTCCTCTTCTCTGTCCTTCTCTCCAACCAACTCGTCGGTGTTGAAAAAAAAAAAAAAAAAAAAAAAAAAAAATGAGGACTGCAGGGATTGAACCTGCGACCCCTGGATTTGGAATCCAATGCTCTACCACTGAGCTAAGCCCCCATCGGCGAATTCCCGTGATTTACAAGGCGCAATAATACACTAAAAGAGAGAAGCGAAAAAAGGCGCTCCCCGTAGGAATTGAACCCACGACCCCGCGGACTGCAATCGCGTGCTCTTCCACTGAGCTAGAGGGGCTGCGCCGCCGGATTTTGTGAAAATCTGGGTTGAGCACCACGAGAGCCACCGCTGGTCCTCCCCCCTGTATACGGAGGCCAAGGGGGTTAGTGCAGTTACCCCTCACATCGTTTCGTACGATGGCGGTGCCCGAGGCGTGTGGACGTGTCGCCGACGGTGCATGTCGCTCACCTCCTCTTTTTCCAAGGTAGGGGCGTTTGTAGTAGGAATAGGTCAGGGGACAGATCACCGATGTGTGTGCCGCGCGTTGTCGCGGTCTAACTGACTGAAATCGGTGTTGTATCGCAGGGATCGATTGTATGACCCTCTGCAATGTGTGGTTACCGTGTGTTCAATTGAACGAGGATGGCTCAGGCGCGGCAATGCGCCACTTGAACAGGTGAAACGAAAAGGTATTGTTCAGTGCGAAAATGTGAAGGGCCAGTGTGGGGATGTAGCTCAGATGGTAGAGCGATCGCTTAGCATGCGATAGGTATTGGGATCGATACCCAACTTCTCCAATGTTTTTTTCTGATCTCGTTTTTTTTTTTGGACCCCACGAACAGAGAAAAGTGAGAGAGAAAAGAAAGGGAGCGTTTAATGTGTGTGTGTGTGTAGTTGTGTCTGATGTGTGAGCTCGTGTGCAGGAGCGTGCTGTTGATGTGGACGCCCAGAGTGTAGGTGCGGCGCGTCACGTGCTTGGCGTGACGAAAAAAAAAAAACAGAAGAGCGGCGCCGTGTGCGTGCCTTCTCTTTTGTTGTTCTCGTGCTTTATGCGTGCACGGATGGCAGTCAAAAGGAGAGTGAGAGAGACTGAGTGTCCCGCCACCCCTCCCCCACCCTCCCCACTCGCTCTCCCACATATACACAATTTCACTGCTTGGAACAGATTAGATGTGTGCCTTTTTTTTTTTTAAATTGTAGTTTTTATAAACACTTCTTATTTTGTGTTGTTGACTTTTTTTTTTGGTTTACTGAAGGATCACATTGTCTCAGGCTTCATTGATATTA